>JARYGA010043111.1:0-18106 GCA_030545235.1 Helianthus tuberosus
TGAAAAATGCTAATCATGATGTTGAAGAAAAGATCCTCTAAAGGGGACACACTTAAAGTCGAGCCGTCATCTCTCTCCTGAACGGAAGTTCTGACCTGAGCTCTCACGGTTTCGCATCTAACCCCTTACAGATATCATCTGTGGTATACTCACCTGTAAGACTGAATATTGGGATCTGGATACGGGAGTATATTCAAGTGGTGGGACACGCAAATAAGTTTAAGTGCCTAAAACATTAATCTTGTATCTCGAAACAGTTGAACTTTGTGTGAGAATTTAAGTGGATCAGTATACTGACAATCTAAGTGAACTGTTTAGAGCTTAAAATGTTAAAAGTTTAACGGTGTTGATGATTTGTCTCATAAACTGATATGATCCTCTTACACAAACTCACAAAAATATTGTCTGTAAATATTTCTTTTCTGCATTGTATTTTAAATTCAAAAATCCAAAAAGATTTTCAGTGTGTTTTAGCATAAAATTTTGAAAAAAAATTAAAAAAAGATTTTCGACAACTAGTGTTGGAGAGCTGATTTTCAAAATTCCATGTGCTAAACATGATGACAATCAGGTTGGGAGAGTGTGTTTTTGTAAAAGATAAATGATATTTTTTTAAAATAGTTCATCAGAAATTATAAATGTTAAATCATTTTGAAAATTGATTTTAAAAGTGGTTAGCAAAGTATAAATTTGTAAAATTTTAAAATTGTGAAATTTATTTTTGGGTAGAGTTTTGTGCAGGAAAAGCAGAGTCAGCTACAGATCTTGGGATAATCAGATAAAAGCCAGGTTTCGATCCAGAACAGGATGTGAGCCAGGTTGTGATCTTGTGAACCTGTGAAAGCCAGACTACGATCCTTGCTTACCGAGAGGGGGAGTCTGAATGACAAAGAGTTAGGTTCTGATCTTGAGAGTTTGTTGGTGATGAAAAGAGAAGAGAGAAGATTTGAGGATCCTTACAGTGTAAGATACTTTAAAAGAGAAGCCCGAAGACTAATAAAGATTGAAGATGCGAAGACTCGACACTTAAGACTCGTCAACATTCGAGGGGGAGTCTGTTGGTGCATGCGTCTGTCGACTTCGTCTTGTATCGAGTCTTGTACTTAGAGTTGTTAGATCAGGGCACGTTGTACGAGAAAATAGGAGGTTTAGGGCTTTTAAAGGCTAATTTCGCTTGAAATGGTCAAAAACCATTTCAAACGAAATCACATGATTTAATTTCGCTTGAACGGGTTATTCCGCTTGAACGGGTATTTCTGCTTGAAGTGGTAATTCCGCTTGAAGTGTTATTCCGTTTGAGACATCTTCAAGCGGAATCAGAACACTATATATATGTGTGTTCAAGCGAAATCATTTGTAACTTTCCGGTTTGTGCAACGAAGTGCTGCCGAAGTGTCGTCTCGCTGTAATTTGCTATCAAATCAATAATACGACAGTTTAAAGTGATATTCTAGCTGAATTGACCTCAGAATGTCTGTTTCCGCCTTTCGTTCTGAGTATAAACTCTTCTGATCGACTCGTTCGGGTCTGAAAACGATCCTACATTTTTTTTGTCCTCTCACATATTCAAAAATCTCGTTTATATAACATAAGGGCAAAATGGGCATCTATAAGCATAGTAACGAAACTTAGCATATAATTCAGAATACAAATGACCAGGTAATATAACCTAAGAGGGTTATACTACAACATAATGTGGTCCTAATGGAAGCTTAAAACATGGAAGAATTAAGCTCAATCGGGTCAGAACTGAAAGTCAAAGCTAAAGTCAAGCTTTTGCGACTTTCGGTTGCGAACCGACCTTAGACTTAGAATTGTCAGGTTGAACCTGTTTGAACATGTTCTATTAATAATTACTAAGTTATTAGAGTGTTAAAATAAAATTTATAACCTCTGAATTGTTAGTTTTAATTATTATTTATAATTCTGTCCAGTTTGACTTTTTAACTAATTAGTTTGACCCGATAATTAACTAAGCAAACGAAATAATTAGGAGGTGCCCTTTTAAGGGTTAATCACCTATCTAATTATGGTCACATAACCACATTCATCTCGAACAGTGGTGGGACCATTTGAGTTTAAACCGAAGGTCAAAGCTAATTTACGATAACTTTGACTTTTCGGTTTTTAAACTATAAAACTGAACTAAAGAGAGGGCTAAGACACTTATAAAGGCTCCTAGCTATCTTTTCTACAAACTTGAGCTCCCTTCTTAATCAGGAACCACCAGATGAGAGAGTAGAGAATGTTTGAGTGTTATGAGCAAATGAACAAGGCAACATAAGTGCCTATTTATAGATCAAGACCATGAATTTAGATCACTCCAGGTGTTTTGGGGATGTTTAGGATCATCCCAGGTGTCCTAGTGGTAATCTAATACCATTTGCAAGCTCCAGGTTTCGAGTTTCAGGTGACAAAGGCGGTGCAACAGGCTGCAACCAGCAGCTGTCAACATTCTGCAGAGCTGGGCGTCTGTCGTGGGCCACGTAAGAATCAAAGGGGGTCTACGCGGGCCGCGACAACCTTGTTGTCAGGTAAAACTTGTTTCAAGTTTGGCAGATTCAGTCCCTGGTCCATGGTAACTTTAGTTAACTTCATTTTTGGCATAAAAGGCCCTTGTAGTTAGTTTGTAGAGGAACATGGGAGTATAACCAAACTCCGTTAGGCCCGGTTTCGTTAAACGATCACCGATATCATAAGTTTCTAAACATTGACGCTTTTAACCCAAGTTCTTGAAAACTTGCATAACGATCTCGAAACCACGTGAAACTGATATCACTTATTCTTAAGAGTATATTTGGATGTTATGAAGCCTCGGGTTCGTTAAAAGGTCACTCAAAGGTAAGAATTAAAATGTTGACACGTTTAACCCCTGTAGTTTATAATCTTTCGATTATTTTCACAAACGGCTCTTTATATCCAAATAATTACTCGTTTGAGAATATATTCTTCGTGTTTGGTCATTCAGAGGCACAAGTTTGGCATGATGACACATTTAGTCCCCTTGGTTTCATATTTTCATCGTTTGTCAACTTTAGTCCTTCAAACTCAAACTTTTACATATTTAGAGTTTAGGACACGTGTCTTTACATAATTGGACACGTTTTTACGTGGTGTTACATCCTCACCCCCCTTAAAAGAAATCTCGACCCCGAGATTTACTGAAACAAGTGAGGGTACTTCTGTCGCATAGTGGACTCAACTTCCCACGTATATTCAGGGCCTCTACGAGCATCCCATTTAACTTTCACTATAGGCTTGTGCTTCCTTCGGAGCTTTTTAACCTGTCGATCCTCGATCGATATAGGTCTTTCAACAAACCTCAGGCTTTCATCAATCTGTACGTCTTCATGAGACATTGCTAGCGATTCATCAGCTATACATTTCTTTAGATTACAAAAGTGGAACACATTATGAATTCCACTGAGCTCCTCAGGTAAGTTTAGCTTATAAGCTACACTGCCGACACATTCGATAATATCGAATGGTCCGATATACCTCGGGCTTAATTTTCCCTTCTTACCAAAATGCATCACACCTTTCCAGGGTGATACTTTTAGTAAGACTTTGTCGCTTACCTCAAACTTTAGAGGTTTTCGCCTCTTATCAGCATAACTTTTCTGCCTATCCCTGGCTGCTTTTAGGCGATCGCCAATTTGGACAATCTTGTCCATTGTTTCAAGGACTATATCAGGTCCTGATAATTGAGCTTCTCCTACTTCTGCCCAACAAACATGCGTTCGGCATTTCCTTCCATGCAATGCCTCGAAAGGCGCAGCCTGAATGCTAGTATGGTAACTATTATTATAGGAGAACTTGATCAACGGTAGGTGGTCATCCCAGCTACCACCCAGATCAATAACGCATGCACGAAGCATGACTTCCAAAGCTTGAATTGTACGCTCAGTCTGTCCATCTGTTTGAGGATGGTAAGCAGTACTAAAGTTCAAACGAATGCCTAATGATTGTTGGAAGCTTTTCCAAAAGTGAGAGGTGTATATAGTATCTCTATCGGATATAATAGATATCGGCACTCCGTGGAGAGATAAAATCGTATCCACGTATAACTGAGCTAGTTTGTCAGAGCTATGAGTCTCCTTGATGGGTAAGAAGTGTGCTGACTTAGTCAGTCTGTCAACTATGACCCATATAGTATCATTTCCATGCTTTGTTTTTTGTAACTTGGTTATAAAATCCATGGTTACCATCTCCCACTTCCATGTGGGAAGTTCTGGCTGTTGTAGCAGACCTGATGGCTTTTGATGTTCAGCTTTAATCTGAGCGCAAGTCAGGCATTTGGCTACATGTGTGGCAATAGATTTCTTCAAACCTATCTACCAATAGTTGGCTTTCAAATCTTGATACATTTTGTCACCTCTAGGGTGAACTGAGTATTTGGAATTGTGAGCTTCCTGGAGGATTATATCTCTAAGTCCTCCATGGATAGGAACCCAGATTCTTCCATTCATTCTAAGGATTCCATCCTTTCCAGGTGCTAACTATTCAGTAGTTACACCTAACTTTTCATTTGGAAGGTTAGCTTCCAATATAGCTTCCTTTTGAGCAGCTAACAACCTTTCATTCAAGCTATTCTTCAGTTCAATGCTCTTGGCATTAATCCTTATAGGTTTGACTCTTTCCTTTCGGCTTAGAGCATCAGCGACTACATTCGCTTTGCCAGGATGGTAGCGAATTTCGCAATCATAGTCATTTAGAGTCTCCATCCAACGGCGTTGTCTCATATTAAGCTCTTTTTGATTGAATAAGTGTTGGAGACTTTTGTGATCTGAATATATCACACATTTGGTTCCATATAGATAATGTCTCAACAACTTTAGTGCAAATACAAGGACACCCAACTCCAAATCGTGGGTGGTGTAATTCTTTTCGTGCACCTTTAGTTGTTGTGATGCATAGGAAATCACCTTGCCTTTCTGCATAAGTACAAAACCCATACCGGTTTGTGAAGCATTACAGTACACGACAAACTCTTCTATTCCTTCGGGCAATGTCAACACCGGCGCATTGTTCAATTTCTGTTTAAGAATCTCAAAGGATTCTTGTTGTTTTGGACCCCAATCAAATTTTACATTCTTGCGGGTCAGAGAAGTCAATGGTGCAGCTATCCTTGAGAAGTTCTCAATGAATCTTCTATAATAACCAGCTAATCCCAGAAAGCTGCGAATTTCTATTGGTGTCTTTGGTGCTTCCTAGTTCATAATGGCTTCTATTTTAGCGGGATCGACTTGGATACCACGCTCGCTTACAACATGTCCAAGGAATTAGACTTCGCGAAGCCAGAACTCGCACTTAGAGAATTTAGCATACAGCTTCTCCTGCCGTAGCAACCCTAAGATACATCGAAGATGTTTCTCATAAGCAACCTGACTACGAGAATATATAAGTATGTCGTCTATAAAGACAATGACAAACTTGTCTAAGTATGGCTTGCAGACTCGATTCATGAGAACCATGAATGCTGCAGGTGCATTAGTGAGCCCGAAAGGCTTCACTAAAAAATCGTAGTAGCCATACCTCGTTCTGAACGTTGTCTTAGGTACATCTTCAGTTCGGACCTTGAGTTGATGATATCCAGATCTCAAATCGATCTTCGAGAAGAAGCTTGCCCCTTGAAGTTGGTCAAATAAGTCGTCGATCCTGGGTAATGGATAACGATTCTTGATCGTTACCTTGTTTAGCTCGCGGTAATCAATGCATAAGCGCATTGATCCATCCTTCTTTTTCACAAACAAAATAGGAGCTCCCCAAGGCGAAGAGCTGGGTTATATGAAACCCTTTTCTAGTAAGTCGTCTAATTGAGTCCTGAGCTCTTTCATTTCTGTAGGCGCTAGATGGTAAGGAGCTCGTGCTATTGGTGCAGATGACGTGATGTCGTGGTCACAATCTACACGTAAATAAGCTGAAATTTGTGTAATGCCCTGTCATCCTGCACAACACAACTCAACTACCAAGTGTAAATCATGAACATAAAAGAAATCTTTTTGGTTTTTTTTTTATTATTTTTTTAACTAATACACAAGATAACACACATTGCGCACTACTCCCCGGCAACGGCGCCAAAATTTGACGTGATGTCGTGGTCACAATCAAATTTAATCCAATTACAACTAATTAGCTAGCGGTAAGTGGGTATCGAACACAGGGAGTTTGTGGAATATGTGCTATCTAAATGTTTATCTAAGTTAACTATGATTAAACTAAATGCAATAAAAATAAATTCAAGAGTGGGTCTGATTGGTTGATTTTTAAAACTAAGATTAACTAATTAAATTGCAAAAGAAAAATTTTGGTTGTAAACAAATTAGAGACGAGTGACCATCTTTAGTTTCCGGTTTGCTTCAACATTTGTGCTATCATTCACTAGAAAGAACTACATAGACATAGTTCATGTGCAATTACTTGTTGTGATAAAAGGGAACTAAGTACTCAGATTCCTAGAACGTGAGGTTGTTACCCGATGACCAATTGACCCTTACCCGATCCTAGTTCTACCCATGATATCTCGATTGCCAACGGCACCAAGAACGTATGGTTTCAAAATAGAATAATCATAAGCATCAACAATTTACAAGCAAATAAGAACACACCATGATAAATAAAACATAAATTCAATTTACCATTCTAGAAATATGAAATCAAGCACAATTGTCTCTACAAACCTTCAGCTAAAGATGACCATAAGACTGTGTGTAATGGGGCTCCATATACCGCCCAAGACATCACATGGCGCCCGAAAACGCCCAGGAACACCGCCACAAGGGGCGGTATGCAGATGATTTTGAGGTGTGGCGCGACCTCCATAGCGGCGTGATGGATTGAAGTTTGAAATTTTTTTTATTTTTTTTTTGTATTTTCTGGTTTTCCCCACTCAAACATCACCATTTTTTCCGGTGAACTTGGTTGCCGGAGAAGAAGAGGGGTGTGTTTGTTTGAATTTTTTTTTTTAATTTTCTGGGGTTAAAAGATTGGTGGGGAGAAGAAGATCATCATCACCATTTTTTCCGGTGAACTTGGTTGCCGGAGAAGAAGACAGGCCGGAGAAGAAGACAGCTGGAGAAGAATTATTAAAAAATAGAAATTAATAATTGAGTAATGATTAGGCGGGGGGCTTTATGACTACGGGCTTAAAATGCATAACGCCACATAACGCCCACCCGCACACGTGACGCGCCACGTGTCGCATAACGCCCACAAAGGGGCGTTATGACTACACATGGCCTAAAGAGTTTAGCCATTCATGGCTTGAACAACCATCCTCCACCAAGTCTCCATCTTCCCCAAAGAAAATTAAAAAAATAAAAAAATAATAAGAACCCCAAAATTCGAGAGTCCCCAACTAATGTCTTCAAGCTCTAACAAGTGAACCGAAAAATAATTATTAGACACAATAAATCCCATCAAATTGGCCATTAAATGAATAGGTTACGTAATGATGATGTATGTTTGTAGATGATCTCTAACAAATGGCGGCTACCCTCTCTTTATACATATATCGATCAAGCTCCCTCTACTATCTCCATAAATTTTGTGATGATTATGTTTTGTTGCTTTCTAAATTGCCCCCTCTAAAATTATGTTGTTGCTTCCAAGATCGGCCCAACATGTCTTTTGTTTCTCCCTGACCTTCACCTTCACGTGATGATAATTATGCACCTTTTATGATGTGATGATGGATATTTAATGTTGTTGACTCTTGTGTCTTCTCACCTGCTCTCCAATGATGATGATGATTTCTTTTAAACCACCCCAAAGCCACGTGATGTTCAAGTCCCTTCATAGGGTTTTTCTTTTTTTTTCTTTTTACAATTCCTTCATTATTGTATGTTGCGATCCATACGTAACTTACGGTTTAAACCGTAAGTTACGTTAAATTGTTTCTGTTTCTTTTCTATTCTGGCCGACCGTAGGCTACACATATAATCCGTAGATTACGTCCATGTCTTGCCCCATGATTTACATGCATTTCAACTCTCACAAAATGATTGTTTGGCCCCAAGACTTTATACTTTCACGTTTTTCGCACATTCAAGCCATGTCTTGACCCGAACAACCCCTGTTTAAATTTAATCTCTCTCTAATCATCATCCGCGATTGTTCCGTTTCATCACTAAGCTCTCTAACTTCGCCGTATTACGCGATTATCCTGTAAAATTACCAATACTTGTAGTTATCACATTCACAATACATAACCGTGTAAAATATGGGATATGCACGTATTTAGCTCATTTAAGGGTTGTCCTACGGACCACCCGTCACATCCCCACACTTACCCGTTGCTTGTCCCAAGCAACCGATTCAAAAACTATTTCAAAACCACAAGCGATCAACATGCAAACCAAGCTAAAATGTATCATCCTTTTACTAACTTTTTATCATACCACAAGACACACCCCTCACAACAACTCTCGGTGACAAGTAATATTAGCAACATTATGCTAACACGCTCAATGCAAGTGTGTGATTGTTCGACAATAAGCTTGTATAAAAATCAAGTCTCCTCCTATTGAGTATTCAGCATGCTTATGAATCAAAAGGACTTACGGGTTGTAACGGGGCTAAGTGCAAAGGTAGGAAAATGGTGGAATATATATGCGAGAGCTAATTGATTTGACCCGGTTTTTATTTCTACTACTAAAAAAAACAAACACCCAATATATACACAACTTCTTCAACATTCTCAACTACTATTACAACTAATCACTTCTTTTTGTATTTTTTTTTCTCATATTTTTTTTTTCTTTTCTTTTTTTTTTTTTTTTTTTTTTTTGTCTCATATAAGATATAACAACTCACACAATATACAAAAACATCAACATTCACAACTAGACTCGTGCAAAAGTAACTGGCGGGGGAACATCTTCCGGCACCGCATGTGAAGGTCCACCCATCTGTGGATCTTCGGGAATAGGAGGGTATGTGCTTGAAGCTTGAGGGGAACTAAATCTTGGTCCCCCTCGCACGGACATTCGTGCAATCCTCCTTCGCCTAGGTGGCTCAGGAGGTGGTTGTGGTGGTTGCTGAGGTGGTTCCTCAACGGGTAAAGGCGGTGGAGTAACCGCTTGAAGATACGGTTCCTCCAATGGAGGTTGAGGAGGAGAGTTATGAAATGAAGGGGTATATTCCCATTCATTCTTGTTCCACCTTTCGGCCCATGAGTCGGGGCCTTGATACGGCGATCCTTGGTAAGGAGAACCGCTGGAGATACTGATGGGGTGAGTTGGTGTCCCGGTTGGCGGCTCTGGATCAGGATCGTCATCCATTTCCATATCTTGGGAGAAGTGGTCCTCGGGCGCTAAAGGATTATAACCTAGTGGTTCGTTAATATAGTCGTTTGGGTTAAATTGGGCCGGGGAATAAGTGGAGTCAGAATGATGAAAAGAATGGGAGTGTAAAGAGTGGTATGAATGATGTGAATAGTGTGAATGTTGGGAATGGTGAGAATGTTGGGGCTCGTCTTGAATAGGCGGCCCAAAGGAAGGGTGAAACGACGGTGAAGAACTTAACGAGACCGAGTGTCTCGCGGGCTCAAATGAATGTCCCCAATGGTCTCGCGAATCAGAGCTAGAAAAAGACGCGGATGGAGGGCGCCTGTGAGAGGGTCCAACATTGCTAGATGGTCCTCCCCTCATAGGACCTTTTCCTTTTCCTCGAACGCACGACGGCATTTTCAATTAGCAAACATGTCAAACAAGTAAAACAAAACATAAACGACAAAAGAAAAATTAAGAATAATCCTAGGTCATTTGCCTAGACTCGGAAGTCTAAGGAATGTGCTTATTGTGTCATTGAGATTAAACACAAAAGGCTAGTGTTTAATTCACTCAATGTTGGCTCTGATACCAACCTGTCACACCCCGATATTTCCACATATTACCGGTGGGTCCGGTGGGGAGTATCGTGACGTAGTTGATATCATCATAGTCAAACACACAATATAGTAGCACAGCAGAAGGCTTGGTATTTAAATACTATTACAAACCATAGTGTCCGAGTGTCCAAATAAAAGAATATACAGACTTGGTTGTAATAGAGATCCACAGGCGGATCATTAAATAAAATACAAGAAACTGAAATACCAGACTCTAGGCATCTAAGGATTTGCAAGATCCTCTTATTTGACACCAAGTAGCTCCAGCCTAATTACGTGAGGTACCTGTCACTTAGTCTTTGGAAAATACGTCAGTTTACACTGGTAAATACAATTAACTGCCTCATTTGAAAAGAGTTTATGAAAATTGATTTAAGTGCACAAGGCACAAACCATTTATAACTTGGGATAATTATTTAAGATAATCTTGTATACAGTTTTATATGTTTGTCATACATATGGGGCCGGTTTGGAAGCCGGTCATGATTAACTGACTCACCACTTATAGAACCCACAAATGAGTTATCCCCAACATGTGGGTTATTTAACATTTGCATCTGTCAGGTGTATGCCTACACCCCGTGCATAGGTCGTGGCCATTTTCAAATGAAATGAGCTGAGGATATCCAGGACACGGTCGTATTAACCCCCAATGTTTATGTTATCAAACAAAATAGATTAAAACGAGTTATGTAAATTTATTAATCACAATCCGATTAAATGATTTCATACCCGACCAAGCGGTATTGTTATAATACCGTATCCCAAGCCCGTATAAGGGAAAATAAGTTAAAAGTATTTACCTGAGCTAGATGTGAAAGAAGTAACTCAGCCGTATATTTCCTAAAGCTTTATGAAAGTACCTTCTACCGAAGCTATTTAATCTGTATAGAAGGTTTATTAACCTATTAGGATACTAACGGGTCTTTATTTAAGTCAAGGACTTAGACCAGTTAGTTTGAAAGATACTTAACGGTTCTAAATGCTAGATTACGCGGAGACCGGAATGGAATGTGATTTAGACCCAACAAGTTTGGATACTTGTATAATATGGGTAAACTAAACACATTCTGGATTTTGAAGATTTAATGATAAGGTTAAACCCAATTCGGCTAATTTATGTAAACTAGTTACATAAACCGAACCGAACGCATAAAATACATAACGGGTAACCAAATGAATTATATAGAGGTCTCATATGCTATTATGCTTAGGATATGTTAATACATCAGTAGGATGTTAACATATATGCCCAAAAAGTATTTAAAACCAATTTAAGTCCCATAGGGGCATTTTGGTCATTTTAATGATTATAAAAGAGATTTAATAGTAAACTGAGGTTCTGGTCTAAAACATTTAGTAAATTGTAATAATATTAAAAATTATTTAGAAATTCAGTAGGTAACAAGTCTTAGGTGTTTAATATGGTTTTAAACCATACTATGCAACTATTATCAAGGGAAACTTATTTCTTACATAGCCTTTAAATTTCATGGTCCATAATGGACAAGGTTTTTCAATAAGCCTTAACATCACGTTTGAATGTCATGACAAGACAAGACATGATTAGTGCTATTAACTAAGCACTTTTCAGATTAGAAGTATGGAATACATTATGGATTCCACTCAGTTCTATTGGTAGCTTAATTCTAGAAGCTACTGAACCGACACATTCTGTCCTTATTATGTCTTTTCAAAGTAAGACTTTTAATAGTGTACTATTTTCTGAATTTGGAATTTTGAGAGGCTTTTGCCTTTTATCAGTGCAACTCTTCTGCCTATCATAGGCAGCCTTGAATTTATCTTAAGAGTAAGATTCTTTTAGTTATTTCAAGGACAATCTTAGGTCTAGAGAGTTGGGTTCTACCAACTTTATCCCAACAGACGGGTGTTCTTCACTTTCTTGTGTATTATGCATATATGCAGCATGTTCTCCACAGTTTGGATGGTACGCTCACTCTACCCATTAGTCTGGGCGGTAAGCTGTATTAGAATTTAAGAGCATACTAAGCGCTTTGTTGGAAAATTTTCAGGAATAAGAGTATATATTTAGTATCTATATTTGAAACTATAGACAACGGTACTCCATAAGGAGACTCAATGTCGTCTTTAAATAGCTTAACTTGTCGGAAAAATAAGTTTTCCTTAATTGATAAGAAGCGCCGATTTAGTCAGTCTGTCGACAGTAACTCATATTGCGTCACTGCCACGATTGATTTAGGTAACTTGGAAATTAGATCCATTGTTACCATTTCCCATATCTATGTGGGAATCTCCAGCTTATTGATGCAGACTAGATGGTCTATGATGTTCGACTCACTTGCAACATGTTATGCATTTTGCTTCATTGGTGGCTATGGACCTTCATGTCCATCCACAAAAAGGTCTTCAGCCTTCGACTCTAGTTTGTCAACAGTTACTTGTGTCATATAGATTACCCATTCTCCTTTCAATCACTTGGATGCCTTAAGCATAAAAGCTTTCTCGGGAAATCCATAGTATTGATCTTCCATAATAGTGAGTATATCACCAGATGGGGATTTATTTCGATAAGTTTCTTATCGCAGGCTATACAGGCTTGGTTATGAGTTTAACAAATCCATGCCTAAAACTATATCGAATCCCACAAGATTTAAAGATAAAAGATTATCAAAGGTAGACTGATTCATGATGGATATATCATATCTATTAAGAATTGTGAAACCATCTACATTGGCCACTTGATTTTATAATAATATTTAAACCTCAGAAGGGCAGATTTAGAAATTTATTACATTTAGAGTCGATGAAGCTTTTACAAGCTCTAGAATTTAAAATAAGTTTCTAGGAAATATATCATTTACGAGTAACAAATTTGTAATGATATTTATGTTTTTAACTGCTTTTCCTACAGCTAATTAAAGGCTCAAGCATTGCTCTTCTCGCCGTCAATGTCCTTATTCTTCCTGTCGATTGTGTATTTAGGGCAATGAGTCTTGATATGCCCTTTCTTGCCACACCTATAGCAGGTGGCGTTCTTAAGATCCTTGCACTCATGGGATTTGTGGTCCATCTGCTTCCAGATGCCACAACCTTTGGGCTGATTAAACAGGCATTTCCCAAAATGCCTTTTCCCGCAGGTTTTGCATTCGGGCTTTGCCTTAGACTGGCTATAGTTCGTACCAGTCTTGCCCTTATTAGAATCCCTGGCACGGGTGTCATCACGCTTTCTCTTGTTTTCGTCATCAAACTTGGCGGCTCTCGCCCGTATCTCATCCTTAGTGAGAGATAACGCTAGATCCACAACTGGTCTAAACGTCACATGTTTAGAGGATTTAACCATCCCTTTGATTTCTGGAGCTAGTCCTCCAATGAATCGCGCTATGCGCTTCGACTCGGGGGTAAATAGATATGGTACAAGTCTTGAAAGAGAGTTATAATCAGAGACATAAGCTCGACAATTGAAGTTTTTCATGGTAAGCTTGAGAAAGTCAGATTCAACTTTCTCCACCTCGTGAGGTGGGCAGAGGTTTCGTGGATCAGTTCCACAAACTTAGCCCAACTTAGGTTATACAGAGCAACCTTTCCTGTGGATTAGATCATTGTCTTCCACCAGGTCAATGCTTCTTCTTTGAAAGATTGGGACACATACTTGATAGTGTCCTTGATATCACAACCGCTAATATCAATCACCGTCTCCATCTCATCCAACCACTTCAGAGCATCAATGGCTCCCTTTTCGCCCGTAACGTCATGGGGCTTACATGAGACGAAGTAATTGTAGGTGCACCCGTCCTTAGAGCTGCGAAGCTCAGTTCGAACATTGTTCTTGACACTTTGCTCACTTTTAGTCGTGGAGTAGTGAGTCTTTTCAGTCCTCGAGTGAGGTTTAGAAACAGATTTATCTTTTGGTACTGATGGTTCCGGCCCTTTTAACTTCGCCATGAATTCGGCCATAGCTTTTCCAACCTCCTCGTCGATTAAGGATCGAAGATTATTTTCTCCATCCGAACGGTCTCTACGATCATAGTCGTCGCTATCGTTCTTTTTGTTAGATAGATTGCCAGTATGTTGGCTCACCATTTGATTCATTCGGGAGCTATATCACCATCAGTAAGATTTTGGGATATTAGTAGCAGATCAATAAAATAGAAAAGGAACTTAAAATTGGATTTAATCAAGAGATTATAGTACAATGTCCCATAAGGACTTTTTGGAATTGAAATACAGCATTGTCCATCAATGGACTCTTTTGAAAACAAATAAAACATAAGTAAGAAAAAGAGTCTTCAGTCATCCCCTTTTTGTCATATAAGCTATTCTTCTTCTTTCTACACTCCATTCAGTGTTGGAGGGTTTTGTTGGTGCACTAATGTCTGTTAACTTCATCTTTATAGAGTCTTATGTCTAGATAGGATTAACTAGCACACAGCAGGATGAAAATTAGGGTTTATATGTGTTTATGTGTGTAATTTCGCTTGAAAGTGCCACTGGCAGTTTCAAACGAAATTAACCAGGTTAATTCTGCTTGAAATGACCTGTGACACTTTCAAGCGGAATCACCACAACTATATATAGGGTTGATGCTAGTTCATTTGAAACGGAATTAGATCATTGTTTCAGAGCCGAGGTGCTGCCGGATTGTTATTTGAATTGTAAAAGCTTTGGAAATCAATAAGAGAAGATAATTAGGAAGTATCAAGCTGTATTCACATCAATTTCACTGATTCCGCCTTTGTTATTAATGTATAACTCTTCAGATTGACTCGTTAGGGTCACACGACGATCCAACAAGTGGTATCAGAGCAAAACAAAAAGTTTTAAAACAAAAAGTTTTCAAAACAAAAAAGTTTCAGATTGACTCTTCATATGTATTATCAAAGAAAGAATTTTCAAAACAAAAAGTTTGTCGAGAAAAAGACGTTTGTAAAAAGTTCAAGTTCACTTTCTGATGAAGAATCTAAGATTTTTTCAAAAACAAATGAAGAATTCTTTGAGAAGAAGGTCTCACAACCTCAGTCCGAAGGCACAAGTCGGGTTGTTGACACTCGAACATGCTTCAAATGCAATCAAGTTGGACATATTGCACGAAAGTGTACCAACTTGAGGTCTAAGACTGAAGTTGTTGAGAATCGGAAAAAGAAAGTTGATGCAAAAGGAAAAGCTCAAATCTGGTCGACCTTTGTTTCACATTTTCAGATTTCTGTTTCTCAACATCTTTAGGCTCCTTTTTGTCAGCATCCATAGGTTTCGGATTTGGACACTTTCGTGCAAGATGTCCTATCTGATCACACTTGAAGCATGTTCTTTTGGACACATCTTTGACCTGTGGTTGTTGCTTTTCCTTTTGAACACAAAACTCTTCATTAGACTGTTGTCTAAATTTGAGTTTTTCCTCTTCTTCAAAACTTTTTCCTTGAACAAAACTCATTTTTGTCTTTAAATTCGGAGTTTCATTTCTTTTCCAACTTTGTTTCTTCTTATAACCCAACCCAGCCTTCATGTTTTTCTTTTTAAAACCAGGTTTGTTATAAAAAGTTTTGTGACCTTTACCAGCAAACTTTGAAATCTCAGCTTTCTCAATCTCAACCATCTTGAAAACTTTATCAACCTTTTCTGAAATCACATTCTGAATCGGGAATACAACATCTAAAAACAATTTGTCCGATCCAATCATGGTATAAACCAATCCTTTTGAATCATCAATCAAATTTTTCTCGGATTTTGTTTTTTTCAGATAACTATCATGAAGATTTCCTTCATCTTCATCTTGTGATTCAGATTTACCTGTATCAACCGACTCTTCTTTCAACACACTTTCAACGACTTTACCTACCACCTCTGAATCATGAGAATCATCAGATTTGGAATAGGTTATATCAATGTTGTCTGGTAATTGGTCTACCATGTTGAAAGCTTTTTCAACCTTTTCATCATCATAAAATGAAAATTTTCCCGGTGGTGGAACTTGATGAAACTCTGAGCCAATGCCTTTCTTGTTTTGCTCAGACTCGCCATCTCCCGGTTTTATATTGAAAATACGTTCAAGCACATATGACGACACGTGATAACTCTTTAACTTGTTGTTATCCTGTTCTAGATCAGCAATCTGTCGCTTTAGCTTAGCAACATCCTCAATATAGGAATTAACAACATCTTGTTTTATTGAATACATTCGTTTAAGTTCTTTAGTTGTTTCAGAAAGATAATTCATTCTTGATTGAGCATATTTCATTTCATCTTTCACCTTTTCGTATGACTCTTTCGTAATATGATATGCTAATTTCATTGAGTCATATTCTTTCTTCATTTCTTGACAAGCAATTTCTTTTTGTGAACATCCTTTTGTCATTTTAAAAACATTTTCTTTTAAAACTTCATTTTCTGTTTCTAACTTTTTACATTTTTCTGAAAATTTTTCATCATTTCCTTTTAAAACTTTTTCTTTTTCTAGCATTTCTTTGCATTTTTCTTTAAAAATGTTTTCAATTTTAGTGAATTCAAGATCTCTTGTTCTGAATTGCTCGTCTTTTTCAGTACAAGCTCTGCACGGTTCCATGCATTTCTTGCACTGATCAATCGTTTTTAAGATTTCAGAATCAGAATGTACCTCAGTGAGTGGCACTTCGGTGTTTGATGCAGTTGCCCCAGTTTGCTTCTGATCAGCATAATCTTGCTTTTCTTCAACACTGACTTCATCACCAACATTACTAGTTTCCAAATTCTCATTCTTTACTTCTTCTTCTTCTTTCCTCACCTCTTCTCCAATATGTTGTTCTTCAGTAACAGCTTTCTTAACCTCTTCATTCACCTCAACTTCTTCACTTTTGATTTCCTTCACAACCTCAACTTCAACAACTTCTGCTTTAACTTCTTTAGCAGTTTTCTTCAGATTGTTCACCATTTCTTCAACACTCTTTTTCATTTTCTCTTCATCCCTTTTTCTCAGACACGATGTCATGGCATATCTGATCTCTTTTTCATGCCTTTTAGCATATGTGTCATCTTTCATCACGTTTCTATAATATTCGGCTCTCAAAGGAATTATGAGAAGAACATCATCAAAGATTATGACTTTCTTTGGAACAACTGGTTCTCCTTCTCTGTTGAAATAACACTCTCTCTTTTTATCCCATCTTCTGTTGCTCACTGCACTCTCATACTCTTCTTGCATTTCATCCATTCTGTTTAAAACAACGTTTCTCTCTCTATAAGTTTTCTCACTCAAAATCTCTTCTCGAGTCTTCTCTTTGATCTCAACTTTATCTTTTTCTTCATTGTTCTCTTCACAAATTACAGCAGTGTCTTTGTCTTTGTTTTCATCTTGAATCTCAGCAACAAAAACAAACTTTCTTTCCTCTGTTATAGCTTTGCCATGAGCTGTTTTTCGAACATTCTCCAAACGATCTTCTTCTGGACAAATTGTGCTCCAGTCAAAACCTTCATCATCTTGAATTACAAAACAAGCTCTTGATTTGGGTTTATCTTCAATCATCTTTGGCTCTTCTCTGCTTCGATGGTAGATTGCCTTTCGGTAGTAATCATCATTGAACGGATGTTCATTTCCACCTACTGCAGAATTTGTGCATTCTCTCTTAAAATGACCTTTTTGCTTACATTTGAAGCATGTCACTTTGGATTTGTCGAATCCAAGCTTTGTTGATGCACCTCCAAGAGATTGTTGAACATGGAAGCCAAAATCAGTGGTAAAAGAATCAAGTTCTCCAAAACCAAAGGTTTCTGAGATTGCAAAATCATCATCTTCAACTAAGAAGATGTATGTACCTTTGGATTACTATGAGAAACTTGTTCCACAAGAGGCTACTACTTCTGAAAAGAAGAATGTATCAAAGAAAGACCAATCAAATGATCAACCTTCTAAAAATGATTTCTTTCTATATAAAAAGGTTGAGATTGGGTCTGAGGAGAGCTTAAAGATGAATGATAAGAATTTTCCGCCACTTTATACTACAAAAACTCACATTAATGTCAAGTTACCTGAGTCAAAAGAGGCTTGGGTAGCATCAAAATCTAACTAAAGTGTTTGTGATATGTGCAGGAGCTTCCAAGATCCGTTTCACGTTGGATTATGGATAGTGGAGCTTCTCGGCACATGACGGGGAAGAAGACTTTATTGTACGATGTTCGTGGATTTAATGGAGGTTATGTGGGATTTGCAGGAAATCAAGGTGGTCGAATAATCGGTGAAGGAACTCTATCTAATGGTATCGTCACGTT
>JARYGA010043112.1:0-26270 GCA_030545235.1 Helianthus tuberosus
TATTCGCCAGTTCGAGTACCCGTCTGTTTTCAGTTGTTTGATAGTGTTTAAACTGATAAGTGTTTGTTTGTTTGAATTCAGGTGATTAAAAGGTGCTGAGATTCAAGGAGTTAGCATCATGGCTGAAGAGTTTTACAACACGTTTTACAAGGCGTTTACATCCGAGTCTTCCGAAACCTCAATTGTTACACCAAAAACGATAACAAAAGCAATCAATGAAAACATTAAACATGATAACTTCTACAGAACACATTCAAAACCACCAATGCTCGAAAGTATTGAAGACTATACTTGGTGGAAAGAACGTTTCATCAACTGGGCAAAAGCTTACGCTCATGAAAGTTGGTTCTGTTTGGAATTTGGTTATAGTAGACTGGTCGATGATAAAGGAGAAGCAATCTCACTCAAAAGCTTATCTAAAGATGACAAATCCGAATTTGCAGCTGAACAAAGAATGATTACTTTAATCCAATTATCAATTAGAGATGATATGTTTGCTTTACTACAACATGAAGGGTCATCAAAATCTGTTTGGGAAGCTTTACAGGTTAAAGCTGAGGGGGGTAAACAAATCAAGAAAAATAAAATTGCTTTATTAAAGAAAGAATTTGATTTGTTTGATAACTTGAAAGGTGAATCAGTTCGACAAATGATAGAAAGATTTGGTCATTTGAAAATTGAACTTGATCGTTTTGGAATTGTTAAAACTCGAGAAGAATTAATTGATAAAATCATAGAAGCGTTACCACGAGCTGGTCAGTGGCAAACGTTTGTGTTCATATTGAAAAATGATATGTTATATGATACAATTTCTCTTGATGTCTTGATAGAAAAGATAGAAAGTTATGAGCTTGAGCTACAAAAGCAAAGCAAGATGAGCAGTTCTTCATATCAACAAAATGTGGGTCTTTACTACAAAGGTAACATACCTTCAGTAAAAGTTAGTGAATCACCAAAGACCGGATTCAGCACTGAAAAGACGAAAGAACCACAAACAAGCTCATCAAGCTACAATCCAGGATATCACTCATCTTCTTAAAAAACAAATCCTGATGAACCAGAGGAAATACTGTGCAACATTGCTCTTAAGCTAAAGAATTCTCCAGCTATGAGCATCAACTCAGCTAAGCAGCAAATGAGTTTTCTTGCATCTGTTCTGGAATCATATGAAGGTCTAGTAGCTGGCAAAATTGGAAATTCTGAATTGACCAAAGAAGACTACGACCAGATTGATCCGGAAGAGATGGAACTTATCGATATCCGCTGGTGTTTAGCAAGCTGCATCAGAAGAGCTCAGAGATACATGGAGATTACTGGGAAACAGACAATCGGTGGTCCGTCAACTAAGCTGGGATTTGATAAATCCAAAGTGACTTGTTTCAAGTGTAAGCAAAAAGGTCATTTCAAGAGAGAATGCAATAATTCGGCAGTTGATGGAAATGAACATCCTTTCAATGATGATTATTACCGAAAGGCGATTTACCACCGTAGCAAAGAAGAGCCGAAAATGATTGAAAGTAATCCCAAGAAGAAAGCTTATCTTGTAAATCAAGATGATGAAAAATTGGCAGAGGGTTTTAGCTGGGACAAATACATTCCGCCTGATTCAGGATTTGTTGTTGAAATCAAGGAAAGAAGTCGAGAAGAAATTATGAGTGAGGTTCTTCCAGAAGAAGATCGTGTTAATGATCGATTCACAGCTCATGGCAGAACAATATCAAAACGCAAACATTATGCTTTTGTTGCTGAAATCAAAGAGAAAACCAGAGAAGAGATTCTGAAGGAGAAAACATACAAAGAAAGAAACATTGCTGGAAACAGAATTGATGAAATGCAAGAAGAGTTTGAAAATGTTGTAAGCAATAAAAGATGGGACAAGAAGCGAGAGTGCTATGTCAACAGAGATGGTGAACCTGTTGTTCCCAAGAGGGACATAATTCATGACGATGTTCTTTTAGTAATTCCTCGATCCGGTGAATACTATTCAAATGTTGCAAAATATAAAACATATGTGAAAAGGCTGGATAAGATCATAAGAGATGCAATGACATCAAGTTTGAGGAAGAGGGATGAAGCAAGAATGAAGAAAAATGTTGAGTGTATGGTGAATGAGTTGAAGAAGATCGCTGAGGAAGTCAAAGTTGAACCTGTTAAAGAGGAAGATGTGAAGGTAGGAAAAGTTGTTGTGAATGAAGAAGTTGTGAAAGAAGCTGTTGTTGGAGAACAGCAGGTTGTTGAAGAAGAAATGAAGAACAAAGAAGAAGGAGAAGTGAAGGATGAGATTTTGGAGGTTGCTGGTGATGTTGGTGATGATGCTGGTGTTGATAAAGAAGAAAGATGCTGATCAGACTGATGCAGCAGAGAACATCAAAGTGCCAATCACTGAGGTAAATTCTGATTCTGAAATCCTAATCAAAATCGTTGAACAGTGCCAGAAATGCATGGAACCATGCAGTGCTTGTACTGAAAAAGACGAAAAGTTCAGAACAAGAGATCTTGAATTCACTAAAATCGAAAATGTTTTCAAAGAAAAATGCAAAGAAATGTTAGAAAATGAAAAAGTTTTGAAAGACAATGATGAAAAACTTTCAGAAAAATGTAAAAAATTTGAAAAAGAAAATGAGATTTTGAAAGAAAATGTTTTGAAAAAGACAGAAGAATGTGATCTAAAAGAAATTGCATGTCAGGAAATGAAAAAGGAATATGATTCAATAAAATTGGCTTATCACATTACTAAAAAGTCATATGAAGACGTGAAAAGTCAAATGAAACTTGTTCAATCACGACTAAGATACTGTTTTGAAACAACTAATACGCTTAAGCGACAATATTCAATAAAGCAACAAGTTGTCAATTCGTACATTGAGGATGTTGCTAAGCTAAAGCGTCAAATAGCTGATTTAGAACAGGATAACAACAAGTTACATAGTTATCATGCGTCATCGTATGTGCTTGAAAGAATTTTCAACACAAAACCGGGTGATGATGATTCTGAGAAAAACAAAAAGGGCATTGGTTCTGAGTTTCATCAAGTTCCTCCACCGGAAAAGTTTGCATTTTATGATGATGAAAAGGTCGAAATAGGGTTGTTCAGAATTCGTTTCGAATTCGAAAAATTCAAAACTCGTTTAAATTCGATTCGATTATCAAGAATTCGTTTCAATTATAAGAATTCGAATTCGAATTCGATTCAATTCGAGTCAAGTAAATCGAATACGAATCGAATACGAATTTACAATTTCAAATTCGATTCGATTCGAAATTCGAATAAAAATTATACATTTTTATTTATTTATATATATAATACATATATAACTTTTATTAGGCTATACTACAAATTATTTTCAAAATTTATTAGTATTAAAATTACCCATTACCAAACCAACTTCATGGCCCATAACTAAAACCTAAGTAACAAATTTATCAATAGATTTATAACCCTAAAAATATTAACTTGTAATGTGAAGTGGTTATTCCCGACTTCTCGTTTTGAATTTAGATTTATGATACTTTATTTGGAACTGTTTTAATATGCTATCGTGATTTATGGTTGCTTTAAAATTTATTTTTCATTTGATAGTTTTTATATGTTTTTAAAGAATCTAAATGAAATCGAATTTATTCGAATTCGATTCAAATTTGAATTTTTAATCGAATACGAATCGAATACGAATTGGGTTTTTTATTCGAATACGAATTCGAATCGAATTTGGTAGATTTTAATCGAATTCGAATCGAATACGAATTCAAGCGAAAATAAAAATTATTCGAATAATTCAAAAATTCGATATTCGATTCGATGAACACCCCTAGGTCGAAAAAGCTTTCAACATGGTAGATCAATTGCCAGATAACATTGACGTAACCTATTCCAAATCTGATGATTCTAGTGATTCAAAGGTGGTAAGTAAGGTCGTTGAAAGTGTGTTGAAAGAAGAGTCGGTTGAAATAGGTAAATCTGAATCACAAGATGAAAATGAAGGTAGTTTTCATGAAGAATATCTGAAAAACTCAACACCTGAGAAAAATTTGGATGATGATTCAAAAGGATTGGTTTATACCATCATTGGATCAGACAAATTATTCTTAGATATTTTATTCCCGATTCAGAATGTGATTTCAGAAAAGATTGATAAAGTTTTCAAAATGGTTGAAATTGAAAAGTCTGAAATTCCAAAGTTTGCTGGAAAGAGTCACAAAACTTTTTATAACAAACCTGGTTACAAAAAGAAAAACATGAAGGCTGGGTTGGGTTATAAAAAGAAACAGAATTGGAAGAAAAATGAAATGCCAAATTATCAGGCAAAGATGAATTTTGTTCACGGAACAAGTTCTGAAAAAGAGAAAGAACTCCAATTTAGACGACAGTCTAATGAAGAGTTCTATGCTCAAAAGAAAATGCAACAACCACAGGTCAAAGATGTGTCCAAGAGAACATGTTTCAAATGTGATCAAACTGGACATCTTGCACGCAAGTGTCCAAATCTGAAACCTGTTGATGTCGAGTCGAAAAAGAAATCTGATGATGTTGAAAGACATAAATATGAGAATGTGAAACAAAGGTCAACCAGATTTGATTCAAAACAAACTTGGAGATACAACACAAACAAGTTTGTTTCGAACCAAACTTGGAAATCAAACCCGAATAGGTTCGATTCAAGACAGACCTGGAATTCTCACACACCCAGATTAAGAACAACACAAAGTTGGAAAACAACTGTGGACGCAACAAAAACCCAACATTTTTGGAAATCAAATATTTTTTCAAAATCAAAATGTTCAAAAAGAATCACACTTTTACAAAAGAGGGACTCCAAAAGGTCAAACATGGTATGTTAAGAAACAAATGACTTCGGTAAATGATGAAAAAGTTGAAGTGAAAATTGAAAAAGTCTTTGTTCAGAATGACACAGATTTTCCGAAGTTAAATGATGCATATTGTGTAGAAATGCCTAAGGTCCAACAGACCTGGGCTACTTTGTTCAAGTAATTGAGTAAGTGTAAATGTGCATGTGCTTCCGAAGATAATAGAATGTCAACTAGAGGAGTGTCGGAGCAGCCTGGCACGAGAGGAAGAGGCTGCTGAACCCTGTGTTGGTTGAAATAGGGAGTTTGTTTGATTTCTGTAAATAAATAAACAATATTTCAAAAACCCTAAAAATTGAAAAATTCGAAAAATTACAACAATATGTTACTTGAATATGCCGAAACTGTCACGGGCCCATCCCCTGTTTTACCCGGTCAAGAGCCGCGGGACAGGAACCCGTGGTATTTATGATGTGACAGCGGAAGATTTTCAACAGGATCTTTTTAAAACTCAAAATGCCCAATTATTTTATTCCATAAATTGGAGATAAACCCCGTACTTTACAATAGAGGAATTTAACTAGGAAATTCCCTGATCGATTAAAACATGTTTATTTATTTTAACTGAGCCACCTCTTCAAGCTTGTTAGTGCTCCATAGCACGTGTCCTTGATTTACAGCAGGTCGCCTGAAACATGTTTTAAAAATATTTTATAAGCGGGGAAATGCTGGCGAGTCACTCATTTTGCATAAAATGACACATAGTTATAAATTACAGCATAAGAGCGATTACAATGGCTTCTATCTTATTTTTATCTGGCACCGTGTCACAATGGTGACGAAGGTCATACCACTATTGGGTCCTGTCACCCAAGTAGTGATGATTATCCCTGTAGGTCAATGAACCTAACCGGGAGAAAATTTAGTAATGTGCACAATACCCCACTAGCCAGTGATTCAAGATATCCACAACTTACTCCCTGTAATTATAACATTTGAAAATGGAGTATTGTAAAATACTTTTGATAAAAAGAGAATGACTCACATTGCAGATTTATATGGGCAGAGCTTAGCCTACTGATTAGCATTTTGACCTAAATTAAATAACATGCACACGAACTAGGTTAGTAACTAATACAGCATTTACGATAACTCACGAGATTAAACCCTCACAACGAATGACAAAGTGCGATACTTAAACATTCATCGAATTCAAGACGAATGACAAAGCATAAACCCTAATGTGGGCAGCACTTAAACATCCATTGGATAGTTTTAATCAATCGGACATTGAATCGTAATAGCAATCGAGTTAATACCCAGTATCGGAGGAGCGCCTCGCTAATATTCAAAGTAAATTCGATTTTAGGACAGTACAATTTCGTTTTTGAACTTTGGTTTTGACACCAACAGACTGCTCAGGAGCTAAGCAATTTATAGCTGAAAATTGGCTCTGTCGCGGCCTGCGTAAACCATCCATCATACCTTACGCGGCCCGCGTGGCCACCTAGTCTATGCGTAGGCTTGATTGGTCACGAGTAGGCTAGCCAGGTGGTTCCATACGTGGCTCGGAGGCTTATCCAGTTACACTACACCTGGACACGGCCCGCGTAAGGCTAAGCGAACCCTTACGCGGCCCGCCTGAAACCCACTAAAGTTTGATTTCTTAGCTTTTCATGTACAGTGGTGTTTCAAGGGTTCGGGTTTTCATTTGTGGGTCGGTTTAGGACATTTTTGTGAGTCCTTACATCCTCCCCACCTTATTTAAAATCTCGTCCTCGAGATTTATTAGAATAAATGAGGATACTTTCGCTTCATTTCCGATTCCAGCTCCCAGGTGTATTCGGGTCCTCTCTTTGACTCCCACTTGACTTTGACAAGTACTAACCTTTTGTGTTTGAGAAATTTGATCTTTCGATCTTCGATTTGAAGAGGTTTCTCAATAAATTTTAACTTTTCGTTTACCTCTATATCCTGAAGAGGTACTACCAAAGATTCGTCAGATAGACAGTTCTTGAGGTTGGATACATGAAATACATCATGTACTCCAGTCAATTCTTCTGTTAGTTGTAAACGATAAGCAACTGGTCCTATACGTTGGATTACTGGGAATGGTCCTACGTATCTTGGACTTAGCTTTCCTTTATTACCGAACCGAACTACTCCTTTCCAAGGAGATACTTTTAAGAGAACCTTGTCTCCGATTTGGAATTCTAGTGGCTTGCGTCGATTGTCTGCATAACTTTTCTGGCGATCTCTAGCCGTCTTCAGTCTTTCCTTGATTTGAGTGATCTTGTCGGTAATTTCTTGTACAATTTCCGGACCTGATAATTGACTTTCTCATATTTCTGCCCAACAAACGGGAGTTCTGCACTTTCGTCCGTACAGTGCTTCAAATGGGGCAGCTTCAATACTTGAATGATAACTATTGTTATAAGAGAATTCAATTAAAGATAAATGGTTATCCCAGTTTCCACCAAAATCTATTACACATGCCCTAAGCATGTCCTCCAGGGTTTGAATCGTTCTTTCACTTTGTCCATCTGTTTGAGGATGATATGCAGTGCTTAGATTTAGTCGAGTTCCCATTGCTTCTTGGAAAATTTTTCAGAATTGAGAAGTGAAACGACTATCTCTATCTGATACAATGGAGAGTGGAACTCCATGTAGGGATACTACTTCATCTACATATAACTTTGCCAACCTTTCCATGCTAAAGGTTTCCTTCATAGGTAGAAAATGAGCTGATTTGGTTAATCGATCCACAATTACCCAAATCGTGTCATTACCTTTTCTGGTTTTGGGTAACTTAGTAACAAAATCCATTGTTATGAGTTCCCATTTCCATACAGGCATTTCTAATTGTTGTAGTAGACCTGAAGGTTTATGGTGTTCTGCCTTAACTTGCGAACAAGTAAGACATTTAGAAACATATCTAGCTATGTCCTTTTTCATTCCTATCCACCAGAAATTATTTCTTAAATCTTGGTACATTTTATTGTTTACTGGGTGCATAGTATACCTAGATTTATGGGCTTCTTCTAGAATTTGATTTCTTAATTCTCCCTGCTTAGGTACCCAAATTAGTTTCTTATGGAATCTCTAAATTCCATCATTTCCTTGCTCTAATTCCTTTATTCTTCCTTTCATTCCTTCAGCATCACCTTCGATTGCTGTGGCTTGAACATTTTTCAGTTGTTCCATTAAGTTTAATTGTAAACTTAATCTAAGAGCACGAACTCGTCGTTATTTCTCATGATACTTACGACTTAAGGCATCTGCAACTACATTTGCTTTTCCTTCGTGATATTGAATATCACAGTCGTAGTCACTTAAGATTTCCATCCATCTTCTCTGCCTCATATTCAACTCTTTTTGCCCAAATATATATCTTAAACTTTTATGATCTGTATAGACAGTAAACTTACTTCCGTACAGATAATGTCTCCAAATCTTAAGGGAAAAAATTATGGCTCCTAATTCTAAATCATGAGTTGTATAGTTTTCCTCGTGCTTTTTCAATTGCCTTGATGCATATGCAATTACCCTCTTGCGTTGCATAAGCACACTTCCTAATCCTAGCTTTGAAGCATCACAATATACTTCAAAATCTTCTGTTCCTTCTGGTAAAGCTAGAATTGGAGCATTGGTTAACCTTTGCTTTAAAATCTTAAAAGCCTCTTCTTGCTTAGGTCCCCATTCAAACTTAACTGCTTTACAGGTTAGCTTAGTTAATGGCACGACTATTTTAGAAAAATCCTTAATAAACCATCTATAATATCCGGCTAAACCTATAAAACTTCTAATTTCCATTGCTGATTGCGGAACCTTCCATTTGGTGATTGCTTCTATCTTAGCAGGATCTACGTGAATGCCTTCGTGATTCACCATGTGTCCTAGAAATTGTACCTCTTGTAGCCAAAATTCTGTTAGGATCTGAGTTTGGTTTTGATTGTGTTTTCGTTTGAATTAAGATGAAAATGGATGAGTTGTGCAGCGGAATTAAGATGGAAACAAACTTTGCATACAATCAAACGAGAGAATTGCTTTAATCAAACATTTTTCACAAAGAACCGAAAGATTAAATTTATTTCAATAACGATTACAATGCAATGTAAGAATACAAACTCCCTCTCAGCCTGAGCTCACAGCGTTTGTTTGTGCAGGAAAACGATTTTGCAAAGAGCTAATAGAATAGTACAGAGCACTGTTCTATTTATAGGCACGAGCAAACCACTGAGGCATCTAAGCTGACGTCACCATGAAAGTGACAACTAACCTCCTAACAAACTCTAACCTCTGATCTATACAACCTCTGCTATGCTAACTACTGCTATTACATTTCATTACATAAAGACTTCTAAACAACTGCTGCATCCTTCCACTGATGTGAACCCAGCAGTACTTGTCCGGATCAGCAGAGCTTGACTCAAGGCAGTAGATTGAGCAGCAGAGCTTTAGTCTTCCATCAGGCTTTTACTAGATCAGCAGTTTGTAGGTCAGCAGTTTGTACGATCAGTAGATAGGAGGTCAGCAGATGTTGAAACCACTTTCAAGGGGAGAGACTTGTATGCATAACATCTGCTTATTCTGGATCCACTGCTCTGATCCAGTTTTGGCTTTAATTATTTGTTCCTCTGGTAGGGTTCAATCCCAACAATCTCCCCCTGGAACAGATAATGCCAAAACCCTTCATTATTGTGGAACTTTATTGCCTCATCAACAACTCCCTTATCTGACCTTTAAGTTGTAACTCAAAGTCTAGGGCATCTGTGTCATCTTCATCCCTACCAAGTGGAAGATCAAGGAGATCCTGCATATCTTCAAGACTTAGGCCAAGTGCTTGTTCCCTTGATATTTTCTTCACTTCTGTTGATGCATTTTTAGTGTCTGTAACTAGTCTTGTTTAACGATGTATTTTGTATGGTCTTTTATTAATTATCGAGTCTGTATGTTATGTTGACCAAGTCAGATATCCTCCTATCTACTTGTGTACAACTTATTTGTCTCTTTTGGTATGTAAAGTATTATGAACAAATGCATGTTGCATTAAAGGGTAGTTTTGTCATTACTATGTTTATATGTTGCTGATTGTTGCTGTCTGTTTACAGAAACAAACACAACAGTTGCAGTCCACGACGAAACAGACCTGTTTCGTCGGAACACAACATGGCGAATCAGACCAGTGTTCAAACTTCTGTTTCGTTGAAGGTCATGACGAATCAGACCTTGATTCGTCATGTACTGACGAATCAGACCTTGATTCGTCATGTATTGGGCTGTTCCAGGCCCAATGTCTGGCCCATGTTCAGATTCGTCAAACACTTTGTGTGTTTCGTCGATATCAGTGGCCAGGGACTATATAAACAACCTCTTGTGTTCATTTGAACCAGGAGATGAGATATTGACCATAGTAACAAAACTCTGCCGAAATTCTGTCTGAACTGTGTTTGTATCAGTTGTAATCGGTTTCTCATCCCGTTAATCAATCGAGTGTGTATCATTGATTAATCCGTTGTTATTATTGCTTTATATGTTTGATTTGGCATAGTTACGTGGATTCCGCACACGTAACCGTGTTTACTATAAACAAGTGATTCGGTTCGTAATCGATCCTCAGATTTCGGGACCTACAAGTGGTATCAGAGCGTTGGCTCTTATCCTTGTTTAAAATCAAACTTGTTCGGTTTTTATCAAGTATTTTGTGTGTGTTTTTCTGAAAATTTGTTCTTGAAAAATTATATTTTCTGGAAAAATATTCATAAATCTGCTGTTTTATTGTTGTTTGCTACAGATTTTTATCAAAAACCTAAGTTAGATTGTTTGTTTATGCTTTAAACCGGGTTTGTAGTGAAAATCTAGTGTATTTTCGTGTTTCGGAAAATTATCGGTGATCGGAAAACTCATCGGAAAACTCATGTTCTTGGTGGTGTTCTTCATATCTTCATAAGTGTTCTTGTTATAAACTGAGAATTTGATCTGTTAAAATTGATTAAAACAAGTGTTGCAACTTATAAAATAATAACTTGACTTTTGTGTAAAAGTGATAATTGGTCACAGTCTGTTTCGTTGAAAATAAGAAGTTACAAACATACCTTGTGTCAGGTTAAATATCTTTGTGTCTCATCTTATCCTTTGACTGATCAGTAGATATTTTAAATATCTAAACCAACTGACTTTTACCCAGTTTTGACGAAACAAGCAGCCGACGAATCACATCTGTTTCGTCGCAACATCCTTGACGAATCTAACGTCTGTTTCGCCACAACATCTTTGACGAAACAAATTCTGTTTCGCCACAAATCACTATTATCACAAGTCTGTTTCGTCGTCATTCATTCAGACGAAACAAACCTGTTTCGTGAAATCTGTTTCGTCGAAAACAGATCTGTTTTACACAGAGGACTTGTAACAGCTTGCTTACTGTTTGTTTTCAAGAATTTGTGCAGGTACTATCATACATACATCAAATATGAGTTGTACTAGTCCATGGGATTGGAGTATGGATTCGAGACCACGTGAAGATCCGACGTCCGCAGCATCGTGGGTGAAGAGTGTTTTTGGTCAACCTACTATAAGTGCCGGACAATGGGCTTTGGCATCCAATCAGAATCAAAACATTCAAAATCTTCTGATTAGCGAGAGCGAAACGGGTAGCAACAATCGCCCGCCAAAGTTGAATCATATGAACGAGTTTCCATCATGGAAAGGTCGATTCATTACATATGTTCAAGGTCAAAGCACTGATCTTTGGAGGTGTTTCATTACTCCACGCAATGATGCTCTTGAAGTAGCAGCTTCAACGGCCGAAGGTTTTACTAACATGCAGGAAAATGACAAGAAAGCATATGAATTTGAGAAAAAGTCGTTTGCTGTTCTTACTCAAGCACTTCATAAAGATATCTATCATCAATTTTCTTATTGTAAGGACACAAAATCCTTATGGGATGCCTTGGTGACAAGAGGAGAAGGAAATGCAGCTGCCAGAAAGACACGGCATGATTTATTAAAGAAAGAGTTTGAGTCGTTTCAGTTCTTGGAAAACGAAACTCTAAATGATATGACCACACGGTTTTATCATTTGATTAGTGAGATGTTTGCCTATGCTGTTAATGCAACTCAAAAGGAAGTTTGTGCACGGTTTGCTGATTCTCTACCACCAAAGTGGAGTCTATACATTGAGCTTCTAAAGCATACAGGTATTCTAGATGCTGACACTATAACTATCTATGAATTTGTACAGAAGCTGGAACATAAAAATGATGAAGAAATCCGAAAAGCAAAACGCATTGCTACTCCTCAGAATATTGAAATGTATAATGGTGGAGGTTTTGACCCGTCAGCTAGTCTGAGGCAACCAAAGTTACAAACGGCGTTTGTATCAAATACAAACTCTTCTCCGTTTCCTCAAGCTCAGCCTTATTCTGGAGGAGGTTTTATTCCTTATACACCTCCAGTTGCCAGTACTCAAGCTCAGCCTTATTCTGGAGGAGGTTTTATTCCTTATACACCTCCAGTTGCCAGTACTCAAGCTCAGCCTTATTCTGGAGGAGGTTTTATTCCTTATACACCTCCAGTTGTCACTACTCAACCTCAGGCATATTCTGGAGGAGGTTTTATTCCTTTTATACCTCCAGTTTCTACTACTCAACCTCAGGCATATTCAGGAGGAGGTTTTATTCCATCCCTACCACAACCACAAGTCCAACCACAACAACAACAGCAAGCTCATTATACCAACAATCCTCCAACTCCAAACCCTAACACAGTAAAAGTTGATACATCAAACCTCTCAAATATTAGCATTGAAGTAGCAAAGGAACATATGGAACTTATTAATACCATGGTCAGTGCTTACTGCGGTTTGGTCGCAGGTCAAATTGGAAACATCAATTTAACCAACGAAGACTATTTACAAATCAACCGTGATGAAATGGAGTTGATGGATATAAAGTGGGCATTCGCAAGTGCTGTTAGAAGGGCGAAGGACTTTATGGTTCGAACAGGAAGAAGTTCTTTGGAAAGCAAACAAGATACAAAGTACGGTTTTGATAAAGAAGCAGTTACATGCTTCAATTGTGGGGAAAAGGGTCACTTCAAACGTGAGTGCACTCGACCAAGCAGACAAGGCAATCAGAACCCATTCCGTAATCAGACGAGTACTTCAAATGCTAATCAAGACAATCGTGGAAAAGGGATAGTGGTTGTAAACAACACCACTAACCAGAATCAGTCTGGACCATCAAATGAAAGTCGTGCATTAACCGTACAAGCTGATGAAGGGTTTAATTGGTCTTTACAACTTGGGGAAAGTGATCAAGATAAAGGAGGAACAGCGTGTTATGCAAAAATAATCAATCACATCAAGCACGTTCATAAGGAAGAATTTTCTGATAGTGACGACAGTTCTGGTAATACCGGGAGTTCAGATGAAGAAAGTTCTACTTCGGGTGATTATTGTTCTGAATCTGATGTGAGCAAAGAAGCAAGTTCTAATCTTGATGACTTATTGAATGAAGCAGAAGAGTTGAAATGTCAGAAATCAGTTCTGATTAAGAAGGCTGAGGTAGCATCTGAAGAAATGGAGAAGTTCTTTTCTGAAGACGGATCTTTCTCTTATCAGACTGCCTTAATGGCAAATGTCTCAGATTCTACAAGTCAGGTAAAATCTGAAATTCTTATCAACTGTAGAGATTGTGAATATATGAAAAATGAATTTGATAGAATAAAACTTGAATGTGATACGATTCATATTCACAATCAGAGTTTAGTTGTTGAAATGGCTAAATGCAAAGAAGCGAATATGGCTTTGGTTCGAAACGAAAAAGAATTTAAATCTATGATTGAAATTCAAAAGAAAAATGTTTCCGAAGTGACAAAAACTGTTTATCATAAACAAGTTAGTATAAATGATTACATTAACATTGTTGAGGAAACTAAAAAGGAACTAGCCATTGCCAAATGCGAGCATGATGCAATCAAGCAAAAATTGGAGAGTTACTCTAACTCCCGATTTGTGCTCGATCACATTATTGATGTTCAACAACTAAAGGGAAACAAGAAAGGTGTTGGGTATAAGAAGTGTCCGCCCCCTTTGAGACATGATTATACTTATATGCCTGATGAAGAAGAAATGCCACGGTTTGAATCCAGTGTGCCTCTTAATTATGAGGAATCTACTACTGGCCTAGGGTTCAAATCAGACAATTCTCCAAGTACAAATTCTGAGCAAAAAGAGTCAACATCCACGAAACAAGGTCCTCCAACCATTGAGGACTATGAGTCGTCGGATGATGAATCTGAATCAGATGTGAGTAATCAGGATAAATCACTTGACAAACTTAAAGGAGTAGAAGTTCCAATTGAGAATCATATTCTGTGTGATCCTCCTACCCCTGCTGTTCAATCTGTTGTTCAACAAGTGATAAATCCTATGTCTACTGTTAAAAGTAATATTGTGTTGTACAATTTGGTTGGTGACTCTAAAATCTATTCAGATAATGATTTTCCAATTAAAAATGTCAATCCTTCATTGATTGATAATGTTTTTGAAAATAACACAAGTAAGTTTGTGAGAAAGTCGATTCCGGGAGTTAATGTGACTCAATGTAATCCAATTCCTAAGACTGAAATTAAAAAGAAATTTGGAAATCAGAAATCACCTTCAAAGCAACAACCTATTGCTTCTAAGGGTAAACAATCAGATCAACGAGCTAAATTGTCAAATGTTTCCAACTCAAAATTTGAAACAAAAGGGACTCGTTATCAGAAGAAAAACAGCAATGTCAAATTTGTGAAATCGAGGGGTACAGATAAAATTGAGACTTTTGCTAACAAGTCAAACAATGATTTTGTACAAGTCAAAATTTTAAAACGTGATAGTCAAAACAATTACACTCAACATTCAAACGGGTGTGATGAAAAAGCTAGTACCTCGGGTTATACAAGTTCGACATCTGATCGTCGATCAAGTTCTCCTAAGTTTGTTGAAAGGAGAACGTGTTTTAAATGTGGGGAGTTTGGGCACATCATCAAAGATTGTGCTAACACTCCGAAAGCGAAATTTGTTGAAAGAGCATCACCTGAATCGATTCACTCTAAATGTCGTCCTGTTTCACCTAAACATGATAAAAGAACTATTAAAGAACAGGAATCGAAACAACGACATCAAGATGTGAAGAAAATAGAAAAGGCTTTAAAATCTAAGGTAAATTCTGTTCCAAGGGAACCAAGTTCACATGTAAAACCAGAAATTTCAAAATTTGTTTACAAAACTCAATCTGGTAAACAAAAACAAACTTGGAAACCTAGGAAGAGTGAAGGTTCAGGGGGAGCTCTTTGTGTGGAAAACCATCAACAAATCGAGATCACTATTCGTGATGCTCAGGGACGACCCAAGACCACTTTGGCTTGGGTCCCCATCCTTAACTAATCATTGGATGATATGTGCAGGATGTTCCAGGAGGAACTATTAATAGTCATTGGATTGTTGATAGTGGGGCATCCAGGCACATGACGGGCGACTTACGGCTTCTATATGATGTGAGAAACATTAAAGGAGGCTATGTCGCTTTCGCTGGAGACAAAGGCGGTTACATCACTGGAGAGGGAATGATTTCCAATGGTGTGGTATGTTTCGATAAGATCAATTATGTTCGTCAAATTGATCATAATCTTCTCAGTGTGTCGCAAATCTGCGATAAAAAGTTCACCGTGCATTTCGATGATGCCGGTTGTTATGTGCTTAAACTTGGTTTCAAAATTCCTGATGAATGGATTCTCTTATCGGCTCCAAGAATCAATGATCTTTATGTTCTTGATATGAGTCAAGCGATTACGACTTCTGCACAAGTCACATGTTTTGTCTCGAAAGCCACGGAGAAGGAGTCTATATCTTGGCACAGAAGAATGGGACACATTCACTTGAGAAAAATGAACCATTTGGTGAAAAACAATCTTGTGAATGGTGTGCCCGTGAGAAGTTTTCATCTACAAGATATCTGTGTTTCGTGCCAGAAAGGGAAACAAACAAAGAAGTCTCACCCTTTGAAGAAAATCAACACTGTTGGCATGCCTCTCGAACGTCTTCATATGGACCTCTTTGGACCTATGAGACACAAAACAACGTTCGGAGATGTGTATTGTTTAGTAGTTACTGATGACTACTCTAGATTTTCTTGGGTAGCTTTTATGGCACACAAGAGTGATACTCCTGGCATCCTCAAGGATCTTCTTACAATGTTGGAAAATCTCTACTCGTTGAAAGTTAAGAGGATCCGAAGCGACAATGGAACTGAATTCAAAAATCGTGTTATGGATGATTTCTGTACTTCTAAAGGCATTCTTCATGAATACAGTTCTCCTTACACTCCACAACAAAATGGTGTCGCGGAGAGGAAGAATCGGACGATAATTGAAACTGCAAGAACAATGCTGGTAGAGTCGGCGTTTCCTGTTCAGTTCTGGGCAGAGGCTGTGTCGACTGCTTGCTACACATTAAACCGAGTTCTTACGGTTAAGAGACATGGCAAGACTTGTTTCGAACTTCTACAGAAAAGGAAACCAGATCTTTCAATTCTAGAACCTTTTGGTGGTCCATGCACTATGATTGATCCGGATGGAAAGTTTGGCGCGAAAGCTATTGAGGGTTTCTTCCTTGGATATGCTACTCCAAATTTTCGTGTTTGGAATCTGACTACCAAAAAGATTGAACTATGGAGTGAAGTAAGGGTTCTGAGATATACAAATCCTGTTAAAGCTCCAGGTGATCCTTGGATGTTCGATTATGATGGGCTATTCAACTCCTTTGACCTGCCAATCTTTGATGAAGATTCCGCAGCTGCTAGAATGATATTTGATAGTGACAATGCTGCTGAGTCGTCATTAGTTAGACCTGTTGTTGTTAACTCTCAAAGTTCTAATTCGTCTAACAACACGGTTCAAAATGAGGAAGTTGAAAATGCTACTGCATACAATGAGTCATCAGAAGAAGATGAAGAAAATCTGGATGCGACTGAAGGCAATAAATCTCCAGTTATTCCAGTTCAGGGTATTTCTGTTGATACTCCTCATGTGCAAGTCGATGATACTGCTGAAGGAAATGCATCCACTTCTACGCATATTCCAGGTGTAGAGTTGGTTGTTGATCTTAATATTAACAATTTGGGTGTTAATGCTCGTGTTCCTGAAAATCCTGAAATGAGGATACACGATACCCATCCACAGCAGAATATCATAGGAGATGTCCAACAAGGTGTGCAGACACGTAATCAGCTGAGAAACAACCCGAGTGCTGGTTTGTATTCAGCTATTAGAGAATCTGGTCTACAAAATGATTGGTCTTTCGCGTGTTACGTTTCACAAGAAGAACCAAAATCTTGGAGGGAAGCTTTAAAAGATAATTCATGGGTTGAAGCCATGCAGGACGAACTGCAGCAATTTCAAAAGCTTGGTGTTTGGAAGCTTGTTGAAAAACCGGAGAATTACAAGAAAATTGGAACACGATGGGTTTATAAATGCAAGAAAGACGACCGTGGAGTTGTTATTCGCAACAAAGCGAGACTGGTTGTTCAGGGTTTTCGTCAGATTATAGGCATTGACTACAATGAAGTTTATGCACCTGTTGCACGTCTGGAAGCTATTCGAATCTTCTTAGCTTATGCTTCTTTCAAAGGATTCAAAGTTTACCAGATGGACGTTAAAAGTGCTTTTCTTCATGGTATTGTTCAAGAAGAGGTGCATGTCGAACAACCTCCAGGTTTTGAAGATCCTATTCACCCCGATCGGGTTTGGTTGCTCAACAAAGCTCTTTATGGTTTACATCAAGCACCTAGGGCTTGGTACGCAACCTTATCAAACTATCTTCTGGAGAATGGATTTAGACGAGGTCTTATTGATTGCACACTCTTTATCAAAGAACAAGATGAAGATCTTCTGCTGGTGCAGGTATATGTTGATGATATAATATTTGGATCTACTAATGATTCTTTGTGCAGGCAATTCGAAAGTGTTATGCAAGAAAAGTTCGAAATGAGTGCTATGGGAGAGATGAATTTCTTTTTGGGCCTTCAAGTTCAACAAACAGAGTCTGGGATATTCATCCATCAGACTAAATATGTTGGTGACATTTTGAGCCGATTCCAAATGTCAGATGCAACGCCCATTGGTACCCCACTTCCGCAGAATCACGGGATTACTCCGGATTTGAAGGGAGAAAGCATCAACTCCTCGTACTATCGTGCCATAATCGGATCTCTCATGTATCTTACCGCTTCGAGGCCTGATATCATGTACCCAACATGCTTGCTAGCAAGATATCAAGCAAACCCGAAGGCCTCTCATCTGTCAGCTGTCAAAAGGATTCTACGCTATTTGAAGGGATGCCCAGACCTCGGTCTTTGGTACCCTAGGGATGATAGTTTTGAATTAATTGCATACAGTGATTCTGATTTCGGTGGTTGCAAAATCGATGGCAAATCGACAACAGCAGGATGTCAGTTCCTAGGAAATCGCCTGGTCACGTGGCAGTGCAAGAAGCAAACGTGTGTTGCTACATCAACATGTGAAGCAGAATATATTGCTGCCTCGAGTTGTTGCTCCCAAGTTCTTTGGATACAACAACAAATGCGCGACTACGGTTTAGAATTCCTATCTACTCGTATTTTTGTTGATAATAATGCTGCCTTGCAAATCACTAGAAATCCTGTGCAACATTCTAAGACTAAACACATCGACATTAAATATCACTTTATCCGTGATTGTTTTGATAAGAGGTTAATCGATGTCGTTCATGTCCCCAGTGATCACCAACGTGCCGACCTGTTTACAAAAGCTTTTGATAAATCACGTTTTGATTATCTACTTTTGGTCAATGGCATTAAGGTGATACCTGAGTAAACTTCTTTGGCTAATCGTTTTTGTAAATATTTTCTTTATAAACTTTGAAAATTCAAAAAGATTTTAGTTTTCGTAAACTTTGCGAATTTTAGGGGGAGATATTTCAAGAAAATACAAAAACATTGCAAAAGTTCAAAATCCAAAAAAAAAAAAAAAAAAGTTTTTACTTTCTGTCGTTTCGTTTGAAAAATTCAAAAACAATAGAAAAACCAAAAATGAGTTTCTTGGATAAAGGAAAATGATGAAATTCACTGGTGTGGTCGGTCAATGTGCTCAAAATGCAAAATAAAAAGAAAAATGATAAGTATCTCTACTAACGATGTATCGGTAGGCTCACAATCAGACTAAAATGTGCAGGATGATACAAACCTAACAGACTTCAAGTCAGGTGGGAACCGCACATTGGCATATGGTCTTAGTACCGAAATCTCGTTTGAGAGACTGTCGAGATCTGAAATATTCGGTCTTTATGCTGCTTATCATCTGGGTATCATGGTTGTATCAAACCGTAAAAATAACGGAGACGAAGTCTAAGATCTTCCATGATACTATACATACGTGTACATACTGCATTCGACCTCAATAAGTGATCAACAATCACATGTCCAAACAAAATAAGTGATAAATTATCACAGATTCTTTGCGGGAGTCAAGTTCGTCTCTCTGCTGTACGAAAGTACTGACCTGTTCACGGACTTGCTCCTGTGCCCTCATGCATCTGAAAATCAAGTTCCTCATCAATAAGTGATTCTATCACATAGGGCTTGTTTTCAATTAAAATAAGTGAGTCTCTCACATTTTTATACGGTCAAACAGATGATAATCGGTATACTCACCAGTAAGATGAATTCTCGTGCATACCTTGATACGGGAATGTGTCGTGAGTGGATTTACATCGACTTGTAAGTATAATCCTTACCGTTAATCGTATCTCTTAAATTATGATTACGTCTGATCAGTTTGAGCTTATGTGGACCACAATACCGATAATCGAGGTAGTATACTTATCCAGAGCTTTAAACAGAATCAAAATCATGTTGACTAAGACCGTAAGCTGGTATGATTCCTTGTCCTTGAGATTCGCAAAAAGATTGCACTTGTACAGTTGTTTAGTGTTTTTAACAGTTTTCCGCATTTTCATTTAGTTTACCGTACTTTAAATTTGTTTTTAGTATATTTGTGTAAAGTTCGTTTTTGATTAAGCCGAAGTTGTTGCTTGGTGTTTTCTACCGGAAGCCGGAAACCTTCTTCATAAAAACGTCCTTGCATTTGAAATTTCAAACTGAATGGAATTGTGTTCATAATCTGTTTAGACTGCAAAATATTACCACTGTTTTGACTGCAAAATATTTCCAGCTCTGGGTGTTGCTGTTTTGAAAAATCTGTTGGTGAAACAGACTTGTCGACGAATCACAAGTGTCGACGAATCAGAACTTAGTCGGCGAATCAAATCTGATTCGTCATAACAGAAGACGAATCACAGGAGCCCAACTCTGTTTCGTCATGGGCTAAAGTTTAGGCCCAAGTTCAAGCCCAAGTTTCTGTTTCGCCGGGCCCATTTCAGTTTCGTCGAGTTCTCAGATTCGTCGAGACAGGGCGGAGTATATATAGGTCCCACTTGGTCACTTTTTCAAATCATCTGTTCTCATCTTCTTCACACAACCAAAAATCCAAACCTACGGTTTCTCGTCAAAATCGCTCAAAACATCAGTTTTTAATCAAAATTTTACAAACTTCAAAGGTAGTAACATGTTCTGATTCACATTCCGAACACTTTGAACCGTTCGGTTTTTCATCCGAAACCCTTTGAAACCTTGTTTTCTTTGATTATATATGTGTTGTTGTTGCATGTTCTTGTGTTTTACTTCTTAATCTGATAGATTTAGGTTTATCAATGTTTGTTTTGCTTTGATTTGTTAGTGGGTTTTTATAACAAAAACAGGGGTTTGTATTTGATAATGGTATTATCTGTTTATACAAGGGTTTTTGTTCGGAAAATCATTTATGGGTGTTTATAAATGGGCTGGGTATAAATAATGTTGATTGAATGTGTTTATGTTTATATCTGGTGTTTGTTTAAACCCAATACGGCGAAACTGATAAAAACCCCCATTTTGACGAATCAAATTTAACCCTAATTCCGGCGAATCAAACATTCGACGAATCAGACGACGAATCAAAGATGACGAATCAGAAATGGAACGAAATAGACTCGACGAATCAAAAAGTCGACGAATCAAACCAGTCAATGGTCAACCCTCTGTTTCGTCGTTCAAAGTTCTGTTTCGTCGTTGATCCTCTGTTTCGTCGTAAATGCCTTAGCAGTTTTCTGATGTTGCTGTTTGTTCACAGTAGACATGTTTAAATAGGTTATCTGTTATATGAATACATGAAAGTGTATTCATACATGTCTAAATGCTATGTTATATTAATTGTGACTTATTCTGGACATTTTCATGTACAGATGGCTCTGAAAGCACAGCAAGAAAAGGGAAAACGCAAGAAGGCGATAAAGAAAGAAAACAAAACTGAAGAGGAGATTATGTCAGAAAAACGCCATAATCAAGTTGCATATTTGGATCCGGAAGACAAGCTCATTGAATTTAAAGATATGACGAAGTGGATCAGGGAGTCACGTATCAATTATGCTGTTACATACTCGACACCCGTCTACAAATCTCTAATTAAAGCTTTCTGGGATTCTGCAAATGTCGTTCAAATCGATGGAAAGGATATTATCAGAGGTCGTGTCAATGATCAGTATGTCGTTGTTACTCCGGAGATATTGAATGAAGTTCTTCAATTACAAGATCAACCGAATGCTCCTTATTCAATTCCAATCATGTGTTCGCGAGGCTGTTTACTAAGGATGAAGTGTAAAGGAGATCTTTTCGTCAAACAAATCAACAAAGGTGATCTTCCATTAAGATACAAGTTTTTATTACATGTTCTTATTCAGAGTCTCAGCAATAGACGAGCTGGATATGATATGGCTGGAGATGATCTAGTTGGTTTCATGGTTGCTTTGGTGTTAAACAAACCGTTTAGCATCTCGAAGTACATTTTCAGCAACATGAAAGAGAATATGACAAGGACTGGTAGTAGAACCACCGGGAACAAGTTTTGGATGTATCCACGGTTTCTGCAAATGATAATGAATGTTCAGCATCCAGACCTTCCTAAAGCTGAAAATGATCTTTTGAAAATAGAGGCAATGAATTTCAACTCGTTAAGGCTAATCAAGACTATGGCTGCCAAAAGATACACAGAAAGTGTTCCTCCAAGGAAGCTTTTTGGCGCTCTAGTGAATCCTGATTATGTTGCTCCTGCAAATGACAAATGGCGTCATGAAGACAGCCAATCAGACAATGAAGAACCTGAGTTGGAAAGGTTAAGGATAGAAAAATTTGGTCCTGACCCAGTTGATTCAGATGAATCTGGTAGTGATGATGATGAAAGTGGTGGAGATAGTGATGCAGGTGATGCAGGTGCTGTTAGTACTGCTGTTGGTACATCAAGCAAAGGTGCTGTTGGAACATCAAGCAAAGGTGCTGTTTCTGGTACATCAGATAGTAGTTCATCAGCAAGTGGTGATGATGGAACTGATTCGAGTTCTAGTGATCATATAGTTGAACCTGGTTACGAAATGTATATCGATATACGTGGAGTAAGAAGGTACAGAAAGATTAGAACAGAGGATGATCCAGAGTATGTTCCAGAGGATCCTGAAGGTGAAAGGAGAACAAAAAGAAGAGCAGAGAAAGCTGTTGAAGTACAAAAGAAGAAAGCTAGGAGATATCTGAGTACTTATACTCGGAAATCTGTGCCTCAGGAGTCTTCATCAATTCCTCAGGAGCCTGTACAATCTGTACCTCAGGAGCCTGTGCAAGAAACTCCAGTTGCTCCAGTTGTTACACCAGCTACTGCTACTCCATCTGTTGTTCCTCAGGCAGTTCCTGTAAGATCTATGGCTTCAGCAATCAGGGCAACTACTTCGGAAATCAGTGCTGAACGTCATAGGACATTTGCTGGATTTTCTCAAGATGAAAAGATCAAATATCTGTTTTCTACACTTGAAGCAGCTGCTGATCGTCTTCAAAGGCAATCTCATTTTGGTAATCTCACGAAGCATGACCAACTTAAACAATCTGTGGAACTTAACAACTTGAAGTCAACCGTTGGTAAACAGCAAACAGTTATAGAGCGACAACAAGGTGAAATTGATATGCTTAAAGCTGAAAATGCTCGCTTGAAGGCTCTTGATGAAGAGAAAGAGAGAAGGCTTGCTATTCTGTGGGACTATCATTGTAAACAACAAGAGGTACTAAAGAAAAAGGATGATGATACGGAAGATCAAGGAAATCCTGATACCTCTGGTACATCACAGAAACAGCCAACCACACTTGCTTCTGAAGTTGTTACAGTTCAAACTACCGTTGTTGAATCATCTCAGGGAACTTCTACTGGAAAAGTACAACAGATAGAAGGTACTTCTTCTATAGTTAGCAGTGCTGATATTGCTCTACAAGCTATTCATCCATTTACAGGAGAGTTGCTTGAAGAAGGGGAGTTAATAGAAGATCTTTCTAAGGAGCAATTGAGTATTTTACAGTCTATGAGAGAAATAGATGATGCTGAGATAGACAAAATGTCTACTGAGACTGATACAACGAATGTTGAAGAGATTGATGAAATTGTGTTTGAAGGTGAAGCACCAAAATCAACATATGTCAGAGAAGATGGTACTGAATTTGCATCATTTGATGAAAATTGGATGAAAGAAAACATTGATGACATAGACGAGCACTTGAAGAATCGAAATTCGTCTGAAAAAGACACAAATGCTTTTTCTGAATGGAGAAAACAGTTTTTATCTAAAGTGTCCAAGCCGTTACCTGAAAAAGCTCAAGTAGACTATTTGCAATTTGAAAAGAAGCCAAGTGGAAGGATTTTATGCTGGATGTTTGTTCAAGATATTCACTGCATTGCTATTAAATGTGAATATGGAATTCTGTATTTCAATTCATTGCTGAGCATTCTTTCCTTGCCATTTTATGATGTCTCTGCGTTGACAAGGCTTGAGCTTATCAATCGTGAAAAATACGATGGCGCTACTTTATTTGAGCGTCTGGTGAAAGTAAACAAGAAGTCAGGCTGGAAGGATGAATCCTACAAGCCACAATTTCCTGTTTATAAACCGATCAAGTTTACTCTTGATCCGGACACCAACACTTGCAGATATAAACTTGTGTATCAGCCTCCAAGGGTAGTAGATAAAATCCCATTGATGCCTATGAAGCAGGATTTTCTTGAAGACATGGCATTGTGGTGCTACGACTCGGATACTCATGAAGCTGTAATTGTGTTTAGAGATGGTCGTGCTAATTACCGGATGTTGGATCCAATGTGGATCGTCAACATGTCTGAAGCTGATATTGGCAGATTATATCGTCATGATATTTTCTATGAAGATCAAGATGCAAGACAAGCGTTAAAGTTTCAGCGAGTAGCGTGTTTTTGCTACTACAGGGGTATTCATTCGGGCAGTACGTGGTCCGAACAACACTGATGGAAGATTAGAAGACCAAAGACGAGTAACAGACAAGGGGGAGTTTGTTGATGCATTTTTAGTGTCTGTAACTAGTCTTGTTTAACGATGTATTTTGTATGGTCTTTTATTAATTATCGAGTCTGTATGTTATGTTGACCAAGTCAGATATCCTCCTATCTACTTGTGTACAACTTATTTGTCTCTTTTGGTATGTAAAGTATTATGAACAAATGCATGTTGCATTAAAGGGTAGTTTTGTCATTACTATGTTTATATGTTGCTGATTGTTGCTGTCTGTTTACAGAAACAAACACAACAGTTGCAGTCCACGATGAAACAGACCTGTTTCGTCGGAACATAACATGGCGAATCAGACCAGTGTTCAAACTTCTGTTTCGTTGAAGGTCATGACGAATCAGACCTTGATTCGTCATGTACTGACGAATCAGACCTTGATTCGTCATGTATTGGGCTGTTCCAGGCCCAATGTCTGGCCCATGTTCAGATTCGTCAAACACTTTGTGTGTTTCGTCGATATCAGTGGCCAGGGACTATATAAACAACCTCTTGTGTTCATTTGAACCAGGAGATGAGATATTGACCATAGTAACAAAACTCTGCCGAAATTCTGTCTGAACTGTGTTTGTATCAGTTGTAATCGGTTTCTCATCCCGTTAATCAATCGAGTGTGTATCATTGATTAATCCGTTGTTATTATTGCTTTATATGTTTGATTTGGCATAGTTACGTGGATTCCGCACACGTAACCGTGTTTACTATAAACAAGTGATTCGGTTCGTAATCGATCCTCAGATTTCGGGACCTACAACTTCTCCACTAGACCTGATCATAGTCAGTACATGGGTCTGTTTGTCAGTTTCCCACTTTAGTACTTTTGAGCCTGGTGGGTTTCTTGGGAGATTTTTATTAGCTGAGGTGTTTGGTGAAGCTGGCCTATTGATGACTGTCTGAGCAGTACTTGCAGGTTGACCCAATCCAAGAGTTTCTACAATCATTTTCTTGATGCCTTCTTTTACAAGGGCATCTCCTTCTATTAGCTCTTGAATGGTTTCAGCACCCAACTGTTTTTGTTGCCTTCTTTTAAAGATGGCTGCACCACCTGGAGCAGTGGCTCTCCTGATTTGCAGCTTTGAGGGTCTTTTTGAAACATCTGCTTCAGGATAGTCAGGATTTTGTGGAGCATTTGGATCTTTCTTTCTTAATTTCTCCAAACTTTTGTAGGTAGCCCTGACTTTATCTTCTTTCCATCTCATCACTTGATTTTTGGACCCATAATCAACAGCAACCAATTCCTCTTTCATTCTCTTCAGCTCTAGTGTTTTGTCAGGCATATTCTTTTTGTGTTTTGACCAATCTGGAGGAGTGTGTTTGACCTTCTTATTTATCATTTCTTGAATCCTGGCTGCTTGTTTTTCAAACTCAGGAATGGTCCACTCCTTGTACATATACTTTTCTCCCTTGTACTTCTTGGTTGTCATGATGCTTTCAATGTAGTCTTTTCTCAAAGTTTCATCTGCTCTCTCTGGGATCTGTTGACATACATTTTTTTGCAAATTGCTCTAAGGATCTGACTTATGTGAGCAAGAATTGGTAATTCTGCTGAATTTCTCTATCAGATTTCCTTGTGCATTTCTTTTTGAGATATCCTCTGCTTGTTTAGCTTTGACTTTCAAATATTCTTCAATATTGTTTGGCCTTGGATATCCTTTAACTGATGGCAACTTCCTTTTAGCAGGGTCATCCTCATAGTAGAAGGATTTGATCTCTTCTCTAACTGCTTCAAGTTCTAGAGGAAATTGGACACCTACAGGAGTAATGACAGGGATTGTTTGTTGTACTGGAGCTGATGAGAGAGGAACCGACTTTGGTATTGTAACAAGTGATAGAGATTTTGAAGATGTTGGTGGTGGTGATGGTGAATCATCATCTGGTATGAAAATCCTTCTCCTTTTTATTTTAGGAGAGGCAGATGATGTTTTGGGTGGATCAGTGGTGG
>JARYGA010043113.1:0-41310 GCA_030545235.1 Helianthus tuberosus
CGTTGAAGGCCTCTGATAAGTCATACATAAGCTCTACATTGTCGGCTGTTATATCCTATAACATAAATAAGCAAAAAAAATCACAACACACAAAAAGGGTGACAATTTCAACCAAGGTACAGGTAAATGGGTCGATCTGGGTTATAATTTTTTCTGACAGGTGAAATTTTAGAAGTAACCTATACAAGGCGTATTAAAAAATTTGCAACTCACCTGTGCAATGGTATACTCACAAAGACGCTTCAACCCATCCAGAAGATATTGATCAGCAGCTTTAAGAAGATCATGGGCTACTCTTGAACTTATCTCTACTGATCCAGTGTATATGTACCTGTAAGTGAAATGTTAGATGTAGCAAAATGGGCAGTTTAGGTAACTTGCACTGTTGCACACAATTTATTGTCCAACAATTAGTTTTTATTAGAAAATAATGCATTAAATGTGATTACAAAGGCGCTATTATTTCAGTAAATCAGTATAACTAACTTTTTTAACAAAGAGGGTTAATTGCTAATCCATTTTTGTATGAGGCACCAATAACATGAAAGCATAAGATCTATGAAGCACGGGTACGGCTTGGAGCCATGAGTACCCGTCCCGGGGACGGCGTGGGGACGGAAACGCGCCGGAAACGCCATGGGGACGTCCCCCGGACGTTTCCGGGAATATGGGTACGGCATCAAAACGCTTCCAGGAAATTGGGGACGTTAGCTTGACGTTTCAGGGACGTTTCCTTAATATATTTGCCGTGAAAGATACTTTGGTGGAACACGGATACAAAAAGGCATGGAATTAAAGGGAAAAAAGCTTATAAATCGAAGATCTAAAATTATGATTCTGGTTTTTTTTTCCGGCCGACGAACTCAAAGCAAATTGACGAAGAAGAAGATAAATAGAGAAGTAGGGGGCTATTTGATTAAAAACCTAAAGCCCACTTAAGTAGGGGTCTATTTGTTAAAAAAAAAGCCTATAAGTCTACTTTTTTTCAACCACACAGATTTTACACTTTTGAACTTTTTACAGGTTGTTTTTTGATTTTTTTTAAATGTTATATTCCTAGATGATGAAATAAGCCAATCAAAGTTATTATATAACTATATATTAACTTAACTTGTTTTCAGATTTATTTGATTCAGTATTTATCAGTTTATATATAGATTTGAAAAGATATTTTAGTTAAAATTTTATTTAATATATTTTTATTTTTTTATATATTTTTTGTCGTACCTTGGCCGTACCCGTATCTTGGATTTTTGAGTTTTGCCGTTCCCCGTACCCGTATCGTCCCCGTACCCCAGTCCCGTACCCGTTCCCGTGCTACATAGCATAAGATAAAGGATACACGATTATACGTACCTCATCATCAACTCAAATGTTTCCCAACTAATATTCGGTATATTAATGTCTTTAGCATCCTTCTCCTAACAAAAGATTCAGTCAAAAAGTTAAAACACAGTATTTGTGAAAAAGAAAAGAAATCCACTGTTATGATTACAAAAAGAAATGCATGACATGTTCATATTTTAATGCACGCCCCGCTTGCGGTATGCTCATATAATGTATATATGCGTGGGCGCTCGGGGGGCAAAAGTGAAAGTGCACTAATTTTAACGTTATTTTACTAATTTCGTGAAAATAACGTTAAAAGAGGGGGACGGTTAATCATGCATCATGTGGTGGCGTTGATAGCCAAAAGACAAGGGGGTGCATGCACTAATCGGCGTTTGTCTCAATTGCTGAGTGTTATGTGCCTTATGTCCAAGGCTTGATGCAAAACCACAATCGAGCCGGGGGTCTCATTGGAAGCAGCCTCTCTATTCCTACGGGGTAGAGGTAAGGCTGTCTACATCTCACCCTCCTCAGACCCTACCTTAGCTTTGCTATTGGTGGGATATACTGAGTATGATGATGATGATGATGATGATGTTCATATTTTAATGCAAGTTAGTTATGACTAACCCTGTAACCACCATCAAACATGGCCCGAAATGCATCAGAAGAAGCAAGAAGACAGATTCTATGAGCGTAGAAGCGTTTGCCTGATATAAAAATACATCATGTTAACCACAACTATAAATAAAATGCCATATGAAACTGTTATATGTTAAAAAAAGAAAGGTTCACACCTTCGATTAAGAAAGTTATATCAGAAAGTGTAGGGTTGTTCACATACTGCTCACCCAAATATACCTGCAACAAGAAAAAAAAGCGTTTGAGCTCCACAATGAAATCTAAAATAAAGAAAACAATAATAAAAAAAGAACAAAAACAAACCTGGGATATTGGAGATGAGGGTCCTGTATCAACAGAAGAAAGTGAAGACGTTTTTTCAGCCAATTTACATAAAGCCGCACAAGCGTATCCTCGAAGCTTTGAATGGACTGATTCCAAAAGCTCCAAAAGTAATTCTATACCTGAAAATTATGCAAAAATATGTAATAAACAAAAAAGATAATATACCGTATTGTTGTATAAACGAAATGTGCAATTCGCTGGTCAGTTTTAACTTTGACAAAGAACAAATTATTTAGATACACTATTTTGATATTTACCGTTGTTATCAACAAATATTGTTTTCTGGTCATTGGGAGAACAGAGATGAGCAAGAGCTAAAGAAACCCGTCTTTGAATGATTTTATCAGCATTAAGCATTAGGTATAACAATCGCCTCAATACCTGACAAGAGAATGATCAAATGATTTATCAATTAGTTGCAGAATTTAATCTTGTAGAAGCCTCAAAAATAAGATCAACAAGAATTAAATGGCATAAAATATGAAAGTAAATTACCCTTCCTTGAATCTTTTCCTCTAATCTTTTCAACATCTTTGCTACACAATCCCGAGTTGGCTGCGCAAATACAATGAAATTATAAATTATCAATCAAGTCTCAGATGACTCTAGAAATACAGCAAAATAAGTCATAAGAAAAGTAATTACTTGAAGAATAAAGTCACCATCCAGCAGTTTTTGAACACCACCAACTCTTATAAAATCAGCCACATTATCCTACAAATATATTTCATATAAGTTGAAAGATGTTGCATAGAGATATAGTATGAAACTGTTTTTTTACAAATTCAAGGTTACCTCATTATCTACAAGACCATATAAAGCAAAGGCACCATTGTGTTGCAAAGTTCCGTTTCTCGAATCTAAAAGTTTTAGTAGTGGAGCAATGCCACCACCATGAGCAATGCCAGCTTGGTTGTGAGTGTCCTGATAGATGTGAAATGTTTAGCAAGCCATAAACTAAAAAAGAAAACAGAAATACTTACTACTATATAAATTATAAGAAGATTCTGAAATGGGTGTGTCAGGTGAGTTGGGTACTTGGGTAACTGGTTCGGGTCAAAAGGGTAGCTTTTGTATGGGTCGGGCCGTCGGTTTGACCCAAAACCCTTCTTTAATAACAAAGTTTAAGTTTTTTTAAGAATAATTAGATTGTCAAATGTGATTGTGAAAACTATACTGCTCCAAAAGTAACAATTTTTAATGTTTGTACACGAAATCAAAATTATCATTGGTTGATCCAGTTTTTGGGTCAAAATATTATCTGTTATGATATTCGTTTTACGGTTTTACCAATAACATGGTTACTAATTCTTTTTATATAGCCTAAAGAAAGAAATACAATTTATGAAGTAAGAAACAATTAGTTTGGGAATATGCAACTAGGCCTGTAAACGAACCTAACATTCATGAACTTGTCCGGCAGGAAGTTCGTTTATGTTCGTTTATTTAATAAATGAACAAACATGAACACAATTTTTTGTTCATTTAATTAAACGTATGAACATGATCACATGTTTTGTTCGTTCATTTATGTTCATTATATTTACATAAATATATAATTGGTAATTGGGTTTTCAATGAAATTTATTGTAATTAATCTTATATTTAAAATTACTTTATGTCCGTTTATGTTTCTTCAATTATGTTCATTTATGTTGTTTATTGTTTGTTAAGTTATGTTCGTTTAAGTTTGTTTGTTTACGTTCGTGAACTGGTCGTTTAGGTTTTAAACGAACAAATATAAAAGAACATGAACGAAAAAAATGTGTTTGATTATATGTTCATGTTCGTGTTCAGTTAAAGTTAAATGAACGAACACGAACATACCTCTGTTCTTGTAATCTTGTTCGTTCGGTTCATTTACAGTCCTATATGCAACTAAATTCTTGATTACCTGTGCCAACCTCCCGAGCGCAAAGGCTGACATTTCCTTTAGCTGAGCCTCTGAAGACTGCAACATCTCGATTAGCGGACCAACAGCACCTCTTTGAACTATGTGTACCTGAAATGTATTGGATTTGGTTTTTTTATGGCTTATGGTAGACAACTAAGGTAAACAGGTAAATCAATAACACCATTCTACGGTGTTGTTACTTGTTAGAATGAATTAAAATAGGTTGACTAATGAATAACAATTTAAGCAACCTTGCAGTCTGTATCAGCAGCAGCAAATTGTCCAAGAAGTAAGGCAGCTTCTCGTTGGCTCTCAGAACAAGTCGAACTGGATGACAAAAGATAGAACAGTGTAAGTTACTTGTAAAAAGTAAAAACTGTTCATACAACAATGACAGCTATTTGTTACAACTCATTGCAGGTAATTTACTCAATTAAATAGTTAGCTTGAGTGAATTTTTGCAAGACTTTCTGCCATCTGGATACACCTTTTTTGTTCATTATTAAAGGTATATAACAATTAGCATACCAAAATTGCATGTGTATACACCCATAGATGTACAAACATACATATAGACACATATCACATACACAAATGCTTACAACATACTCAACAAGTCACAAAGGCATAGGTTAAAACAATCATGATTGCACTTTTTAGGAGTAGCAGAAACTTGCAAAGTAAAATTAACCCCTTAAAGTTTTAACATTAGTGACATTTGTTTTCCATACGTTGGATCAATTTTACCCATTTCAACCTTGTAAATTACACAGCTATAATATCTATAAGATTACTGTTGTGGCTGGATAACAAATGTCAAATTGAAATAATATCCAACAATAGTCAAGATAGGAATTTACAGTACCTAAGCAATTCAATTACAGGTTGCAATGCTCCGGCAAGAAGAACTTCCTTCTTTATATTTGGGGATGAGTGAACAAGATTGCCAATCACACCAACCTAAGAAACCATTAAAAAGTCATTGCAAGCTACAAACAAGGTTGTTAAACATAATAATAGTTAATGAGATAGATGCATGCACAATATTTCGTATATAACTATATAAGAAATGGTATAGTGACTCACTGCTTCAAAGTGTAAGCCTACATCTTCTGACTGGAGCATTAGAACAAGGGTGGGCAGAGCATTACAACCCACTATCTGCAAATAATTTGATAATTTGTTATTAAAATTATAGTATTAGCGCCCGAAACAAGTTACAAAAACCTTGCATCAAACCTGAGTTTTGTTTTCATCATTTTTGAAAGCAATTGTGCGTAAGGCTCCTGCTGCAGCTCTTTGCACTTTTATATCAGCGGATTCTAATAATTCAACAAGAGGAGGAATGCCACCTTCAACCCTATACATGAAGATGTGGTGAGAACAGAGAACAGTGTAAAAAATACCTTAACTGCAAGTGCAAAGCTTGAACTAAAACTAACCTCACAAGGGTCTTGATGTTGCCATTCTCATGAGCAAGGTTGGTGATTGCATCAGCTGCTTTCCTTATGGCACCATTGACTGCTCTAGAATTTTGACCGCTTTTGTGTCTTTTAAGCATAGCAACAAGATGAGGTAGGGCTCCAGCATCAACTATACGTTGTTGATGCTCAGGCTAACAGATAGTGGAAAACAAAAAAAGTTGGTTTATTGGGATATTTCGTTGAATGTATAGAGATTACAGTTTATAACAATTTAGGCATGCCTTTTTACATGATTACAGATTGCAGATCTCTTTAGCCTCTAAACGGTGGTTTATGTTTCCTATATATGCCTTATTGCTACAAATGAGCCTCAGTCACATTTGTTAATGGTTATTAAGTTATGTGATGAATATAACACAACTGAATAACCCAATTAAAATGCAACTATGCATCAAAAGGCATGTATATGTATATTATTTAAGTAGCATTACTACCTTTATCGCAAGAAGTCCAAGAGTAAACGCGCATCCTTTCTCCACCTCATGCTCATATGGCCTAAAGCGAGTAACATCTTCGTTCGGCATCAACTGTGGCTCTTGAATATACTGCACCAGCACAGGAACCGCACCAGATTCGACGATACAGTTCACATTGTCCTCTACAAACACATACAATAATCAAATAAAAGATTTAGCCAATAACAACCAAAGTCAGACTAAGAAATATCCAACTTAGCATCAGCTATTTACCAAAAGATAAATTAATTGAGAAACACTGCCGCATACATATCAAAGATGAACAAGTAACATGCATCAAATCTACTTAAATTTCACAAACACAATTATCAACTTCTGATACGTACAAACAACCACCAGCAGCTACTCACCAAGATGACAAATGAATAAACAAGCACGAAATCAAAAAGTACCAGAATAAATAGATGAACAAAATTATATGCCTAGATATATCTCACAAACAAAAATTTAAACAACAAAGCATAGAATACAGCAGAAATTCATAAACACATATAACTACGTGCTATAACAACAAAACTACAGAAATTACACACAAAAACAAAACAAAACAAAACAAGATCAAAATTTACCAGAATAGATAAACAAAATCACATACCTAGATATATCACACAAACAAAAACAAAATTTATATCAACATACAGCAAGTATATTACAAATTCACCAGCACAATAACAGAAACACACAAAACTCCATGCTACAACAACAAAACTACACAAATCACACATAGCGAAACAAAATCTGATCACCCAAAGTGAAATTGAACAACAGAAGCTCATACAGTCCTTAGCGAGCTCAGACAGAGAGAAATTAAATCTAAAAACAAAACCTATAACAAAAAAAAACAAATATATTACAAATTCGCCAGCACAATAACAAAGAACACATTAAAGTAAGTGCCAGAACACAAAAATTACATAAATCACACACAAACACGAAACGAACGAAATTGTAATACACAACGTGAAATCAATCAACAGAACAACAGAGTACAGTAGAAATTCACCAGCACAATAACATAAACACATAAAAATCAGATTACCGATTAAGCAGCATGAAATCGATCAACAAAATTACAGAAAACAACAGAAGTTGACCAGCTCAGCAACACAGAAAACTACCTACCACAACAACAAAACTACACAAATACAAAACGATATCGTATTACACAAGGTGAAATCAAAAAACAGAACAACAGAAACTCATACCGTCCTTAGCAAGCTCACACAATCCATCAACAGAACGTTTAACTAGCGCTCGATCTGCATCAACTGAATCAAAACAACGCTGCAGTACTTCAACATGAGCACGAATTACATCTTCCGGAGAAACAAACTGCCGATCTACAACAAAATCGTCGTTCAGCTTCCTCTTGACGCTTCTTCTGGCGGAGTTCGACGGTTGTTCGTGTGGTCTCCGATCATCATCCGCCATGAGAGAGTGTGAACGGAGGGGTAATTTGGGGATATGGAAGTTGCGGTTTGTGACAGAGAAAGTGTGGGGGAGTGAAAATGAAGTGGGGAAGTAGCAATTTTTTGGGGGTGAAATAAGTGTGTTAAAATATTCAATGCCCGCGTTAAAGGTGAGTAGAGTGTTTTTGCCCCGTTTTTTTTAGATTTTGGGGCTAACGTGCGCTCCCGCGCTGGTTTGATTAAAAAAGATGAATAATGTGCGCCGCGCTGTATCAGTGTACAGTATCTTGTGTTTGCCTATGTTATAATAAAAGATAGAGTTAATTGTCGGATGGTCCCTGTGGTTTCACGTTTTTTCATGTTTAGTCTCCACATTTCGGAAATAGCAGGTATGCTCCCTATGGTTTGTCATTTTGTTACTCGGATAGTCCTCTGACATTAGGCATGAGCAAATGGTATAAAATACCGATCCCATCCCGATACCGATAATCCCGATCCCGACATGTTTCGGTATCGGAAACGGTATCCACATTTTGGTTTTTTCGGTATCGATACGGTACGGTATCGGTAAAATACCGACTTTTACCCTCAAAATACCGATACCGTACCGAACCGACATGTTTCGGTATCGGTATCAAGTATTCATGAAATTTCGGGATCGGGATTATCGGTATCGGGACGGGATCGGTATTTGCTCATCCCTACCTGACATTTACTCAGGGGACTACCCGAGTAACAAAATGCAAACCATAGGGAGCATACCTGCTATTTCCAAACTAACTTACATCTACTCAGGGGACTATCCGAGTAACAAAATAACTAACTATAGGGAGCATACCTGCTATTTTCAAAAGGTGGAGACTAAACGTGAAAAACGTGAAACCACAGGGACCATCCGGGCAATTAACTATAAAAGATATAAAAGTAAATTACTTTTTAATTTGTTTTCTTTTAATGTTTTAACCATTTGAGTCCATAATCAAAATGTTTAACGTTCTGAGTCTTTAGACGCTTTTTATAACCATTTGAGTCCAAATTTTAACCTTTTGAGTCTATTTTTTTAATAAAACTGGACTCAAACCGTTATAAAATGAACAAAATTAGACTCAAAACATTATAAAATAAATGGTCAGAGACTTAGGGCGTTGAACTTTTTGACTTTGAACTTAAGTGGTTAAAACCATTAAAACATAGAGGCTCAAAAAGTAATTTACGATATAATTATTATGGTGGAGCAAATATATAGTAGTGAATAAAAAGGAGTGCATTACTTTAAGTGTCATGGTGGTTTACGCATATTGCATGTTTTTTTTACCGGTAGATTTCTTTTATTTATGTCGTCTATGTTACTTGAATTAAAGATCTCTTTCTCTTAAGGTGTTTAAAAGTTTTATTTTTGTTAATAGACCACCTTCATTGGTACGCATATTACATGTTTAATCTCTATTTATTTTTAAATTATGGGGCTGTTTGGCTAAGCTTATTTTAGTGACTTATTTACTTATTTACTTTTTGAAAAGTTAAAAGGTGTTTGGGTTAGCTTATTATGTGAGAGGAATAAGTAAATAAGTCATTCCATTATGACTTATTTGCTTTTCAAATAAGCAAATAAGTAAAAAAAATAAGCTTAGCCAAACAGCCCCTATGCCGGTAGCTCTAAACTTTACTAAAACATAACACAGATGGCTTATGGAGTGAATGTTGATTTAATTTTTAGAGCAAGTTTTTTTAAAAGTTATATGTCTGGTTAGTTCTTCTAGTTTGCCATTTTTGCAGAGTTTGTCCCTAGGCTTCAAGAATCACAGAGTGATCCCAGTAATTGTAATTTTTACACTTGGATGGTACATATTACTAACCTAAGTTAAATTTCTCAGTTAAATGTATATGAAATGACAAGTTTACCCCTGAAATTAAAAATAAAGCGATTTAAAAATATTTAAAAAATAAATAAAACAAGGGCCAACCCGATCATCATCGTGAGTTCCCATCCCAACCCCCTGTTTTCACCGGCGACCACCCCTCAATCAGAGACCACCCACTGCTGCAACATCAGTTCAATGAGAATCGAAACCCACTTACAGTTCAATGAGAATCGAAATACCCAGATGAAATTCTTCTTAAGCTTTACACCCAAAGCCACCGAAAGACAATCTGAAGCCAAAAAAAGGGAGTTTGAAGGTATAGAGACTGATATGAGCACCTTAGACTAACAGAAGAAATTTAACGGCGCTGCAATCTTTTCCAGACTCACCTTCCGATCGTAACTCCGGGCAAAACAGCTTCACTCTTCCGGATATAGTTACACCGCCTACTAAGATCACCGAATCCCTTATTCACTTCTTGAATTTTCCTAATCAAGATAGCAAGAACACAAACACACAGACTCGAAGTTTGAGACCTGATTTAATTTCCAAATTCTCTGCCCATTTTTCATTCCAATGTGCATTTTAAAGAAATTACACAAAGGAAACAACCACCCAACGCCCCCACTACAGGTGAGAGACTTAAATTAATTTACAAATTCTCTGCCCATTTGTTTTTGAAGTATCCATGTGAACCGTTTGATTGTTACTGGTAGTTAATTATGATACTTTGTTAATTTTGCAGAGTTGACCCTAGTGGTTGTAAGTTTTGCACTCGGGTGGTCCTTATTACTAACCTAAGTTAAATTTCTCAGTTAAGTGTATTTGAAATGACAAGATTACCCATGAAATTAAAACTAAAGCAATTTAAAAATATAAAAAAATAAAACAAGGGGCCCACCCCATCATCATCCTGAGTTCCCACCCCACCCTCATCCCTGCTTCCCACCCCAACCCTTTGTTTCCACCGGCGATCACCCCACTGATGTAACATCAGTTCAATGAGAATCGAAACCCATTTACAGTTCAATGAGAATCGAAATACCCAGATGAAATTCCTCTTAAACCTGACACCCAAAGCCACCGAAAGACAACCTGAAGCAAAAAAAAGGAGTTTAAATGTAGAGAGAGTGATATGAGCACCACCTGGTAGTTGGACCAACCGAAGAAATTTAACGACGCTGGAATTTGTTAAAGACGCACCTTTCGATCGCAACTCCGGGCAAAACAGCTTCACTCTTCCAGTAACAGTTTGATCCCTTGTTCACCTCTTGAATTTGCCTAATCAAGATAGCAAGGACACAAACACACAGACTCGAAGTCTGAGACCTTATTTAATTTCCAAATTCTCTGCCCATTTTTCATCCCAATGTGCCTTTTAAGGAAACTACATCAAATGAAATAACCACCCCACGTCCCCACTACATGTGAGACTTAAATTAATTTCCAAGTTCTCCACCCATTTGTTTTTGAAGTATCCATGTGAGTGACGTGTATGAACTGTTTGATTGTTACTGGTAGTTAATTATGATACTTTGTTAATTATGATTTGATTATGATACTTTGCTACATATGCAACTGTTTGATGATCCCCGGCAATTTGCTTCATTTTTCTAGCGGGTAGTTGAGGGTGGTGGTTGTTATGAGTGTTGATTGGGGTGGTAGGGTTTGAGAGAGAGGGGGAGGAGGGAGAAGAAGATGATGGGGTGGGCCTCATGTTTTAACTTTTTATATTTTTTAAATTGTTTATTTTTAATTTTGGGGCCAATCTTGTCATTTCACGCACGTTATCTAAGAAATTTAACTTAAGTTAGTGATAAGTACCACCCGAGTGTAAAAAGTACAACCAATGGGACCAACTCTGTAATTATTAAAGCCTTAGGACCAACTTTGCAAAAATGGCAAACCACATGGACCAACCAGACATTTAACTCTTTTTTGTTAAGAAGTTGAGTCAAAGGCCAACGATGGTCAACCGTCTAATTTGTTATGTTTTACTTTAGTTATTGAAAGTACAGGGACCATTGTAGCTAATAATGAAAGTGTGAGGTTTAGAAGAGCTCATAGGTTGTTAACAGTTTATTAATGACCGTTGGGTGTAATTGCGGGTAAACATGTGTCTTAGGGTTTTGTTTACATTCATTCATCTTGTTTCAGTTTTCTTTGTAATTGTTTTCATAATCTTCAATAAAGTTCAATAATCGTTGAGATAGTCTTGATTTCTTTTCTGATTTACAACAATTGGTATCAGAGCCAAGGTTGTGGCTCGATTCGATTCAGATTAGAGGCGATTCAAGATAGAAATTGGTGAAGATCAATGTTGTCGACGATTTTGAAAATGTTAAAAAAGGTTGAAGTGTTGAAACCAAATGTCATCCGATCGGATTGTCGTTCGATCAGATGGCAATCCGATCGGACGGCAGTCCGTTTGGTGACTTTCTCGTTTTGAAATATGTTAAGTTGGAAAGTTTGCGGCTTGATCGAGATGGCATGACCACGTGTTAAACAACGGAAACTCCTTCAAGTCTAAGTTGTCCGATCGGATGGGAATCACCCCATTCTGATCAGTCAACTGTTCTTGACGGTTTTTCATGTCCAACCCGCTAAGTCGGTTATCTCGTTGATAGGAATCAGATCTCAAACCGACACATCACTAGAGAATGAGTGGAAGGCATGAATGAGCTCCAATTCTATCGGTTTTGAGTGCATGAGTGTAAAAGAGTTGAAAGAAAGTTATGAAAACATCTTTCAATCCTTTTACTCTTAGCTTTATAATTAAATCAGTGTTAAAACATGTGGAAATCTCTTAGATCTGAGTTGTTCTTGGTGGAATGATGTCGCATTTTGAAGTTGGCATCATCCTAGAACACCTCAAATCGGGCAGATTTCATGGTTAAAAGTGAAGATCCAAAGGTGAAGATGATGAAGAAGTGTGTGTAGATCATAGAAGTACAAGATTTGAGTTGAAAACTTACAAGAATTGCGAGAAATCGATAGATGAGAGGGTGAGAAGTTGGAGGGTCGCACCAGAGCTGTCACATCACTATTTATGAAGTGACAGGTGCTATTTATAGGATTCCAAAAAGGGAAAGTGGCGCAGTGGAACGGATCGGATGGTCATCCGTACGGAGGACCATTCGATCGAATGGTCATTCAATCGAAGGGCTGACGTGAGTTGGTTTTTGTGTTTTCTTTTTGTGCGTTGAGCGTTGCGGTGCGTTTCGAGTAAGCGATGCGATAGTATTACCCATTAATTACACAAACATCCTAATTAACAAATAGCATAAATATAATCCTTAAATCTTGGGTTTGTGATGAGATTGCGTTGTGATATAGTTGCGATTGCGTTTGCGATTAATCACCTCAACATAAGTTCAACATGCACAAGTAACACATAATAGCACACACACGTAAAACAATATCCATAACCTATAATTCGAGTTGCGATGTGATAGCGATGCGATCAGCGATAAGTCGATTTGCGATTAAACTGCGATTAAGTAGCGATTTATTAACATGTACTCCACATAATACAACTAAAGCAATTTAAAATAGAGTATCGATTACAAGTCAAAGAGTACAACCAATAATTAAGCAAGGAGTGACAGATCGCAATTAGCAATCTTTTCTTCCTTTTACTTTGACTTTGACTTGTACTTTGACTTTCAAAACGCGGGTTGTTATAGCCTCCCCTACTTTAGGGAATTTCATCCCGAAATTTAAGACGCAGGCATAATGAATAGCTGTGGATACTTAGCCTTCATGTCACTTTCGAGTTCCCAGGTGAACTCGGCGCCGCGTTTGCCTTCCTAGCGAACCTTCACAATGGGAATACGTGAGCGTCGGAGTACCTTGGTTTCTCGGCCCAAGATCTCGACAGGCTTTTCCACGAAGTGTAATGTTTCGTCCACTTGTAGATCCTCAAATGGTACTTGTAAATCTTGCTCGGCTAGGCACTTTCTGAGGTTCGAGACGTGGAAAGTCGGGTGGACGTTGCTAAGTTCCTCCGGTAGCTCGAGTCTGTAGGCCACTTTGCCAATTCTTTCCAGAATTTTAAAGGGTCCCACATATTGAGGCGCGAGCTTTCCTTTCTTGCTGAATCTGATCACCCCCTTCCAAGGTGAAACCTTTAGGAGTACGTGATCACCAACGTCAAATTCAAGGGGCTTGCGGCGTCTATCGACGTAACTTTTCTGACAACTCCGAGCTTTCAACAGGTTGTCTCGGATCTGGAGGATTTTGTCAGTCGTTACTTGCAACAGCTCAGGACCGGTAATTTGCGCGTCTCCGATCTCGTGCCATACAATAGGCGATCGACATTTTCTTCCGTATAATGCCTCAAATGGTGCCATTTGAATGCTAGAATGATAATTGTTATTGTACGAGAATTCGACCAAAGGTAAGTGCGCGTCCCAATTACCACCGAAATCTATGACACACGAGCGAAGCATGTCTTCAAGGGTACGGATCGTTCGTTCAGTCTGACCGTCGGTTTGGGGATGGAAAGCGGTACTTAGATTAAGAGTAGTACCGAGAGCAGATTGAAACGTTTCCCAAAGACGCGAGGTAAACCGACCATCGCGGTCAGAGATGATGTCATGAGGCGTCCCGTGTCGACATATAATTTTGTCAGTGTAGATTCGTGCTAATCGTTCTACCTTAAAATCTTCTCGTATTGGCAGAAAATGAGCAGATTTAGTAAGACGATCAACGATAACCCAGATGCTATCGTGACCTGATGGCGTGTGCGGAAGTTTCGTTATGAAGTCCATAGCTATACTCTCCCACTTCCACACGGGGATCTCGGGTTGTACGATTAAGCCAGAGGGGAGTTGATGCTCAGCCTTGACTTTCGAACAAGTCAGGCACCTTGAAACGTAGATAGCGATATCCTTCTTCATGCCCGGCCACCGGTACTTGTAGCGAAGGTCCTGGTACATCTTGTCTGCACCGGGATGAATAGAATATCTAGACTTGTGGGCTTCGTCTAGCAGAATCTGTCATAAATTGGTGCGCTTGGGAATCCAAATTCGGTCTAGATAGTGAAATATGCCATTCGATTTTTTCACCAGTTGTTCGTTGTTGTTGATGATTCTTTCCTTCTTCAAAGTGCATTCAGTTAAACAAGCATGTTGAGCGTCACGTATAAGGGCTTCGAGATTGTGCTGGATTTGAGTATTACGAATGCTATGCAAGTAGCTTCGTCGGCTTAGAGCATCGGCAACGACATTTTCTTTTCCAGGGTGGTAACGAATCTCACAGTCGAAATCGTTGAGGAGTTCAACCCATCGGCGCTGGCGCATGTTCAGTTCCTTTTGGTGAAAGATGTGTTGTAGGCTCTCGTGGTCAGTGAAGACCGTACACTTGGTACCATACAGGTAGTGTCGCCAAATCTTTAATTAAAAAACAACTGCACCAAGCTCGAGATCGTGGGTTGTATAGTTCTTCTCGTGGATCTTGAGCTGACGAGAGGCGTACGCGATAACCTTATCTCGTTGCATGAGAACACAACCAAGACCGAGGTTAGAGGCATCACAATAAACTACAAAGTCATCGTTTACGTCAGGTAAAGTGAGCACGGGTGCATTACAGAGCATATGCTTTAGAGTTTGAAAGACAGTCTCTTGTTCAGTTCCCCAAACAAAAGGCTTGTCTTTATGCGTGAGAGAAGTAAGCGGAACATCAATTTTAGAGAATCCTTAGATAAATCGGCGATAATAGCCCGCGATCGACATGAATTCCTTGACTATTGACAATGTGACCGAGGAATTGAACCTCCTCGAGCCAAATTCGCATTTGGAGAATTTGACGTAAAGGCGGTTCCCCTGGAGTAGTTCAAGAACCAAACTGAGATGTCGCGCGTGTTCAACTTTTGACTTGGAATAGATCAGGATATCGTCGATAAATACGATGACGAAGCGGTCGAGAAAGGGTTTACACACGCGAATCATCAGATCCATAAAAACCGTGGGTGCGTTGGTCAATCCGAAAGGCATAACAACAAACTCATAGTGACCGTATCGGGTTCGAAAAGCGGTTTTGGGTATATCTTCCTCCTGAATTCGTAACTGGTGATAGCATGAGCGTAAATCAATCTTCGAGAAATACGTAGCACCTTGTAGTTGGTCAAACAAATCGTCGATTCGAGGTAAGGGATAGCGATCTTGATGGTAAGCTTATTCAATTCCCTTTAGTCGATCCACATCCGGAACGATCCATCCTTCTTTTTTACGAAAAGGACAGGCGCGCCCCAAGGAGATGTGCTAGGGCGAATGAAGCCTTTATTAAGCAATTCCTGGAGCTGAATCGAGAGTTCGTGCATTTCATAGGGAGCGAGACGATAAGGCGCTCTAGCAACCGGATTGGCTCCAGGAATGAGGTCAATTCGAAAATCGATATCACGAGATGGCGGTAAGCCATGTAAATCTTCAGGAAAGACGTTAGGAAAATCACGAACCACATGCACGTTTTCCATTGCCTTCACTTTCTTTTCCTTCTCCGCTACTATGATGTGTGCCAAGAAAGCTTGGTATTCCTTGCGGATATACTTGCTAGCTTGGACACACGACAAGAGTTTGAGATTCTTTGAGGGAGTTTCGCCATAAACACACAATTGATCACCATTTGCGAGAGAGAAACGAATCATCTTATCGAAACAAACGACTTCGGCACGATTTTCAAGAAGAAAATCCATGCCTACTATAATGTCAAAACTACCAAGCTGCATCGGAATGAGGTCGATAGGGAAGACGTGATTGTTGAGCTCAAGAGTACAATCACGCAGAACAGAACGTACAATGACGGTTCTTCCAGTGGCAACTTCAACGTCGAACGTCGTAGGGAGATAGGCGCGCTTACGATTTAGGAGCTTTTCGAATTCAAATGATACAAAACATTTATCGGCTCCAGTATCAAACAGACACGAAGCATATATACCGTTGACAAGGAACGTACCATTAACCACGTTGTTGTCTGCTTGAGCCTGGCGGGCGTTGAGAGCACGTCTGCGGGCTACTGGCTGCTGCTGTTGATGTTGTTGCGGCTGCTGCTGTGGCTCTTGCTTCACCACTCTGTTGGGGCACATGTTTGCAAAGTGGTTGGGATCACAACATTCATAGCAGGCTCTTGCATTAGCAGCGGGAACAGGAGCTGCTTGTTGGCCCTGTGGAGCAGGAAGAGGAGCTGGTAGAGCCGGGGCCTGGACTTGACCTTGAGCTTGAGCTTGGCGGGGACCAGTACGACAGTTGGCAGTAAAGTGGCCGTACAGGTTGCAGTGAACACAAAACCGAGATGCAATTCCAGCGGGATGATGGTAAGTACAAGTAGGGCAGAGCAGGTGTGGACCAGTATATGCACGCTTGGCCGGCGGTGCATTGGTCACTGGTGCTACTACCTGGTGGTTCTGGTTTTGAGGCGGAGCGGGTACTGCGTTGAGTAGAGCGGTGGTGGCTGCACAGTTCTTGTTGATGGAGTTGATGTTCTTTCTCTTGCGACGTGAGAGCTTTGAAGATTGCGGTGCGGTGGTTTCAGCGGTGGGTGCAACGGTAACTTGGTGAAGACTCTTGGTGGTTTTATCAAAGTAACCATCCCGAACTCGCTTGTCATTAATCTCGGCAGCGAGTAGGAAGGTCTCTTCAATGGTTGTAGTCTTCGCGGCTTGCACGAAATCAGCAACACAATCCGGTAAAGCACGGATGTATTTCCTGATGGTGATATCGGGAGTAGAGACTTGACCAGGACAAATTATGCTAAGCTGCTTAAAGCGAGCGGTTAAACCAGCGTTGTCGCCACCCTCTTGCTTGATGTGCCAAAACTCATCCTCCAGCTTTTGAAGCTCGTGGGGAGGGCAGAACTCCTTCATCATGATGTCCTTCAACTCATCCCACGTAAGCCCATAGGCTGCATCATTTCCGCGCTTGTTTCTTTCGGCAGTCCACCAGTCCAGAGCCCTGGACTGGAAAACGCCAGTAGCGTTAACAGTGCGAAGATTATCAGGACAGTCGTTTTGACGCAAAGTGACTTCAATTGAATCGAACCATTGAAACATGGCAGTAGGCACATCTTCTCCGATGAATTCTTTGGGGCCGCATGCTTTAAACTGGTTGAAGCTAAAAGTAGCATGGGGAGTGTCAGTCCTTGATTCCTCAGAGGACTTGCTAGCATTCTCATTAAGTTCACTGACAATTTGAGGAATAACCTTAGCCATTTGCTCCGCGACTAGAGCAGCGATGCGTTTGTCAGCATGATTGCGTCGGGCAGTTCGAGAGTAAGACGACGACATTGTCTGCAACAGACATCGCCATAGGGCTCAGACGCAAATCGATTTAAGTCGAGTATAGACTATGGTCTCACCTAAAGCTACTTTTTTTAAAGCTCAGGAACACGCAACACGTAATCAAGTAGGCACTTAATCCACAGAGGCACGTAAGCACATAAGCACGTAATCCACATAAGCACAGAAGCACATAGTCCACGTAGGCACAGAAGCACATAGTCCAAGTAGGCATATTTTCCACTATATTTTGCACGTATTCCCCTATCTTTCACAGCTACGTAAAGCGATCTGAGAGTTGCGGGTGCGAGAGGCGAGTAGCGATTGCGAGTATCATAGCATGCGATTTGTTACCGTTTTGAGGTAGATGTGCAGTGCGAGTTGTATGTGTTGATCAAAGCGAACAGCGAAAAACGTATATATTTCCAAAATCGAAACACATAAACATGTAAAACCACATAAAACACATAAAATCCTCATAAAGCGATACATTACAGAGTCAGCGGGTGCGAATCCAGAATCGAAACATATAAAAGCGAATGGAATGTCCTGGGTGTGCTAGACTTTGACTACCCATGGTGATTCGACTATTCATAAGGACTCTGAATACACACTTGGCCTAAAGGACTGTGCTCTCTTTCTCACCGACATGCGTAGTACAAAACCCCCACTGGGTATGCACAAGTTAGTCTGTTGGTACTTAGACTATAGACTAGGTTGTTTCTAAGACATCGACCCGGACTAGGTCGAGTCTTGCCTAAATCCCTATAGTTATTGCTCTGATACCAATCTGTCACACCCCAACCGATGGCAGAAACATCAGGGCGCGGCACTGAGCGAAACAGATTGTCCAGGAGAATCCATAACAAGTAATATTACCGGATATTTAACGTTACGTCCCATACCATAACATATCAAATAAAACAGTTATTACAGACAGAGTTTCTCAAAGACAAATAATTGTTCCGACAACTCAGATTTTTATTAGATTTGTTTCTAGACTCCATCCTAGCTTGATTCCAGCATGTAACAAGCAAAGCAATCCTAAATACCTGTCACATACGTTAAAATAACAGTTAATACACATAGTGTAAAGGTGAGCATACAAGTTTGATAGTATGATAGTAGCGAACGTGATTTATGCATAACCAGCATGTAACATGTATAATGTGAAGCAAGTAGGTTATCGACAATGAAATATGCACAGACGTGACTGCGAGTTGTAGAGTGCGCGACACATATCATCACCGTGACATGTGAAGAAATACCCTTAGCAACCCCCGTCCGCGACAGGTGCTGAGTCCAAACTATAGTACTATCGCTGCTAAGGTGTCAGGCAACAATCACTGTGTAAAGATAACATACAAGCATTCATCGAGTAACACGTATAACATGCATTAGAGGTCAGCGTATAAAAGTGTTTGCGTTGTGTGATCGATGTCATTTAGAATAAGTAACGTATGTAACACCCAAAAGTGCTTAAAGTAAAAAGGGATCGAGTATACTCACAGAGATGGTAGCGACTAAACACAATTTGTGGTTGGATTAAAGGGACCGCTAGCGTAAGCCTGATTGCAGAATGATAGCATAAGTGATAAGCGGCGCGTGAAACGGTGCGAAGTGAGTGGGTGACGAAGTGACATCAGAACGGATGGCAATCCGGACGGATGGTCATCCGTTCGGATGGCCATTTGATCGGTTTGCCATTCGTTTGAGATGGATGTGTTTGTGTATGATAGCTTTGAAGTTTTCGTTGTAGCATTTTGAAAATAGAGAAGTATCTCTACCTTTCAGGTCGTCCGGTCGTTCGATCGAATGGCGATCCGTCCAACGAGACATTTCTCAGAGAATAAGTTCACAGCAGAATGGCCATTCGATCAGATGGTCCTCCGATCGGATGGCCATTCGCTGGTTTTTGGTGATGTTTTGAAAATGTTATAAAAAAGTTGAAGTGTTGAAACCAAATGTCATCCGATCGGAGTGTCGTTCAATCGGATGGCAATCTGATCGGACGGCAGTCCATTTGGTGACTTTCTCGTTTTGAAATTTGTTAAGTTGGAAAGTTTGCGGCTTGATCGAGATGGCATGACCACGTGTTAAACAACGGAAACTCCTTCAAGTCTAAGTTGTCCGGTCAGATGGGAATCACCCCATTCTGATCAGTCAACTGTTCTTGACGGTTTTTCATGTCCAACCCGCTAAGTCGGTTATCTCGTTGATAGGAATCAGATATCAGACCGACACATCACTAGAGAATGAGTGGAAGGCCTGAATGAGCTCTGATTCTATCGGTTTTGAGTGCATGAGTGTAAAAGAGTTGAAAGAAAGTTATGAAAACATCTTTCAATCCTTTTACTCTTAGATTTAGAATGAAATCAGTGTTAAAACATGTGGAAATCTCTTAGATCTGAGTTGTTCTTGGTGGAATGTGTAACAACCCGTGTTACTGAAGTCAGAGTCAAGGTCAAGGTCCAAGTCAAAGGAAAAAAGATTGCTAATTGCGATCTGTCGCTCCTTGCTTAACTACGGATTTGACCTCCTTGACTTATGACCAGTTTTGTATTTAATTTGCTTTAGTTGTATTATGTGGAGTACATGTTAATAAATCGCTACTTAATCGCGTATTAATCGCTAATCGACTTATCGCTAATCGCATCGCAATCGCATTTGCAACCCGAATTATAGGTTATGGATATTGTTTTACGTGTGTGTGCTTATTGATGTGTGTAAAATGCAACATATAAATTACATCAAATGAGGCATAAAACTAACCCTTTTTAGTACTAATGTTGGAAAAAGTGTGCTTTTGTCTTCCTTTTGTATTTTCAGGATTTAATGAGCTCAAATAAACAAAAGAAGCAAAAATGCAGCTAAATCTAACACAAATACAAGAAAAGTAATAAACGTGGCATGCCCGACCCCACAACAGCATCTTCCCAAGCAAAAACAGAAAATCAAAAGGCTGAACACGCTCCGTGCCCAGCGGATACGGGGGCGTGCCCAAGTGTCTGCAGAAAAGACAAAGTTGTAGAAGCTTCTATTTCCCAACACGGGGCGTGCCCAGCCGACACGGGGCCATGGTCAACGCTAAGATTCGCAGAATTAAAGCAAATCTTGATAGTACAGATACGCTTCTGCACACGGGGCCGTGCCCAGCGGACACGGGGGCGTGGTCAACTAATATAGACAAACTGCATTTAATGAAGAAAGAGAAGATGGATGGACACGAGGCCATGCCCAGCGGACACGGGGCCGAGTCCGGGCTTCTGTGCAGGCTATAAATAGAGGTGCTTGGTTCACTTCAAAGGCATCCCTTGGCAAACCACCTCTCTCACACTTCACCCACACTCCACCACCATCACAACCCACATCCACCACCATCGTCCATCATCCATCATGGAGAGTGTGTAGTAGTCTCGGGATCCAAGATTGATAGTAAGAGTTTTTGACAATCAATGGCCATGTTTGCCTAAGTCTCTTATATCACTTGGTGAAGACAAGCATTTAGTGTAATACTTTTTGTTTTTTAATCTTCTCGCACTTTTTATTTGGTTTTGTATTAATGACATTAATAACTAGTTTCTTATGTTGAAGGTGAAACTTCCTTATCATTTGTCCGTGGTGTCTTGGCGTTATTTTACTGTCTATATAAAATAAAAGATTTACACCATTCATATCTCTACGGTCTATATAGAGAAATGTTGGCTACCTGGTCGGGGGTTAAGGGAATGGTTTGGTAAGGTTCTTGCCTTGTTCAGTGTATCGATCCTGCAAGGACCTGGGTCAAGCTTACTAGGACCTCCTTCAATACCCACTGGTATTGGATGGCGGGGGTGTGAATGGCTTGATCCCCTCATATGTAAACTACTATTATTACATTAACCCGACTACTTAGGATTGTATCCCTGCTGACTCAAACTACTTAGCCGAGGGTAACGTCACCTTCAAAAGAGGGGCCTACCACGTTACGCATTAATAACTTAATTAATTATCTTACAATAATCCAACCCTTTTGGATTGTATCCTTGCTGACTCAAACTACTAGGTTGAGGGTAACGTCACCTTCAAAAGAGGGGCCTACTACTATAACTAAGATAATCTCTTAAAAAGTGCAAAAGTGCAAAAGTGCGAAATTCATCAAAGGTTACACTAAAGGCGAGTTGGAACCAAGTGATTCATCTTGTCTATCTGTTTTTATTTTTATTTTCAGCATTTTTAGTTTTTATTTTTCATGTTTAAAACCTTTTTCCAAAATTATAATTTGATTAGACGTTGAGAATAAACCGGTACTAAAAGCTCTTGTGTCCTTGGATGACCTCGGTATCTTACCAACGCTATACTACGCTCACGATGGGTGCACTTGCCCATATGTATGTTTTGTGTTAGTAAAATATCGTGTTTTATAAATTTAAAACTTGACTAAAGCGTTAAAAGGGCTTAAAATATAACTAAAAAAATATATTCACGCTAACACGCATCAAGTTTTTGGCGCCGTTGCCGGGGACACAAGGATTTTAAGAAAGTTTAAAATCGACGGCCTAATCTGTTTTTCAAAACCTTTTTAAATTGCGCGCACAATTTCTGCATTTTAGTTAGATTTTGCATTTACAGTAGACTGAACACGGGTCGTGCTCACTGAACACGGGGCCGTGCTGCACATTTTTTTACAACTCCCAGATACAGAGTCTGAACACGGGGTCGTGCTCACTGAACACGCCCCCGTGCTGCACAAAACCAGTCACTTTTATTAAAATGCCCAGATACAAAACCTGAACACGGGCCGTGCTCACTGAACACGGGGCCGTGTCCAGCCTCTGTTTCCGTTTTTATTTTTGTTTTCTAGTCCCGAGACTCTGTTGTGATCTGTTGAGTGATTGTTATGGATCAATACTCAGGAGATCACAACTACCACTACGAGGAGGATGATTATTGGGAAGAGTATTGTACTATTTGTGGCAACCCTCACTCGGTGCAATATTGTGACTTATTTCAACCATCCCCTTCATACAATTACTATGAGGAGCCCAGGTACGAGCCATCAACTTCATACACACCCTATGAAGACCCAATGTATGAACCTTCTCCCTCATACTCATATTTTGATGAACCAAGGTATGAGCCGTCATACTCATACTTTGAGGAACCAAGATATGAGCCTCCACCTTCAGGTGCTCACTATGAGGAACCATGGCGTGAACAACCCACCTCATATAAGTATTATGAAGAACAAAGTTACGACCCTTATCCATCATATACTTACAATGAGGAACAATGGTGTGAACCATCTACCTCATATGAGTACTATGAGGAGCCAAGGATCGAGCTTCCGACTTCAAGCTTTGATGATAATTATTCAACTCATTTTGACGAACCACCAACTATTTCACCCGTAGCCGAAAGGATAATAGAACACCTTAAAACTATCGAGCGCTATATAAAAGAAGCCCGCGCAAGGGAAGAGGAGTCCCGCGCAAGGAAAGAATTAACTTGTAATAAAGATGAGATAGTTGAAAAGGTAAAAATGGAAGAACAAGTAAGTGAAAAAACGACACATGAGTTAAACAACGAAAAAGGTGAGTCCGACAACGTTAAAATTCAAGAAGAGTCTAATTTTAAAGAAATTAATCTCTTGTCACCTTCTTTCGAGAATCATTGTTTAGTACCCACTCATGCTAAGATTTTAAAAGAGTTAAACACTAGCACTAAAATTGACGAAACGATAAGCATTAAGTTAACAAATGATCAAACTGCACTGATAAAAGAAGATCCATTTCCATGTTTTTTTTTCAAAATTCCTTTATTAGTAATATTACAACTGATAAAGATCTTTGTGTTAATATAATGCCAAATTACATTTTTGAAAAATTAAGTATTGGTGATTTTTCTCCACTTCAAATACCCATTTTTCTATCTAATCGGAAAATAATAAAATCAATAGGGGTAGTTGAGGATGTCTTGGTTCAAACAAATCAATTGGTAATCTCAACTGACTTTGTCATCCTTGATGACGCTCCTCTAATGTTGGGACGACCTTTTGTAAAAACCCACGAAGCTTTGAAAAATCGAAGTACAACAATCTATCTATTCAATTAGGGGCATTTAAAAGGAGTGTCGATCTTGAGCGTGCAATGAAATATCCATTCGGCAATAATGACCCCCTAATTGAAGATGAAGATGAACCACCCGATACAAGAGAAGAAACTGACCACTTTGTTGAAGAAGAGGTCGCCATAGAACAAACCTTTGTGGTTTTTGATCGAAATGAGCAACCAAATTAAAGAGTCTCCTAAAGACCCATCTCTTGAGCTCAAAGAACTTCCAAAAGGTTTGGAATATGCTTTTCTAGACAAAGATGGTAAATCACCTGTAATTATTTCATCGAAATTAACTAGAATAGAAAAAGAAAAATTAATTGCACTTTTGAAAAAACACAAAAACACGATCGCTTGGAAGCTTGTAGATATTATAGGAATAAAAGGAATAAGTCCTTCCATGTGCACGCACAAAATTTTAATGAATGATGACTATAAATCGTGTAGGATCGGTTTTGACACCGTACGATTGCGTAACGAACGTTCGACGTGCGGAATCCGTGAACGTACGTGACCGAACACACAATAACGTACAAATGACGTGATTCTATAGAATAATATGTCGTGTACAATAGCCGGGAATCACACGGAGAGACTTTCTCTCTCTAAAATCTAAGCTTCTAAATCTCCAAATGAGCAAAGTCTACTAAATGATGACATAAAGCTCCTATTTATAGGCACAAGGTTATAATGAGAAATCTCATTATTTACAAAATTGCCACCTTGCCTTTACTAACTAGTAACATCATCAAGTCTTGCATTCTTAGGTTTCTACTACGATTTTGATTGACGGAGGCGATAGACACTTAATGCACTAACAGACTCCCCCTTGGATATTGCCGTAGTCAATCTCGTAGCGTCCTGTCTTTCTCTCTTTCGAACAGAATCCCCGTGGATCTGTCTACGAGCTTCCATTTCTCTCCCTCTCGGTAGTCTCTTTTTTCTTCAGGCTCCCCCTTTTGTCAAGCTTTCGTGCTTTTGGGATCGACACCTGGATTTCCGTATACAAGCTCCTCCAAAATATTTATCTGGCTTTTTGAATCCATGCTTCCTCTTGCGTTGAGCTTGTCTTCAGACTCCCCCTTAGACTCAGCTGTCGGGATCGTAGTCTGGCTTTCATCAGTTCACAAGTTCAGGATCAATTCCTGGCTCTATTCTGCATATACTCAGGATTTGAAACCTGGTTAACCTGCAAATCCTCTACCCATAACATAAGTTTCACAAATTTATAACAGTTAGATTTAAGAAACTTACTGGTAGAAATCAATTATTCAACAAACATATTAGTTACATCAAGTTCAAACGAATGACCTTGATTAACTAAGCACACAATCTTTCAAAACATTTTTATATAACATTCAAATTTTTCAACATATTCTCCCAACCCTATTCATCATGTTTAGCACTTCGAATTTTGAAAATCAACTCTTCAACATCAGTTGTCGAAAATCTTTTTGTATTTTACAAAATTTTATGCTAAAACACTCCGAAAATCTTTTTGGATTTTTGTTTTTGAGAAATGCAGTAAAGAAATATATACAAACAATATTTTTGTGAGTTTGTGTAAGAGGATCATATCAGTTTATGAAACAAATCACTAGCACCGTTAAGCTTTTGACATTTTAAGTTCTAAACGATTCACATAGATTGACGATATAGTTGTCCTCTTAAACTCAATCTAAAAACTTTCGAAATGCTTACCGATACGTTAAAGTATATTAAGATAGCACTAAAATTCTTATGGACCCCACGATCTCAGCATATCCCCTCATCATGCAATACACTGACTCAAGTAATGCCTTTAAACTTTTATCGACTGTGAATTGTGCGAAAATAAAGCAGAATGTTTAAACATTAACAATCAGGTCGATACTTCCGTATACGCAGAGAAAGTCCAATGTTTAAACAAAATAAGAAAATAAAACAAGTTGAAGTTGTTTAGGCTTTAACCACCAGGTCGATACTCCCGTATACGCAGAGGTGATCCAAAGCTTAAACAAAACACCAAAGAAAATAAAGCAGAACGTTTAGGCAACAACATCCAGGTCGATACTCACGTATACGCAGAGGATGTCCGATGCTTAAACAAAATAAAGAAATAAAACAAGTTTAAATCTTTGCAAAATGAAATGCACAAAATCAAAGCGACTTTTCAGCAAAGTGGTGAAAGTTCACAAACTTAACCAGTTTTATGTCTTTCGACAATCAGCGATTACCGAGTAGGCACACAATCAAGAAGGACAAAACCAAGTACTATGCTTTTGACCATGTTTCCCACTAGAACTAGGCTTTTTCATTTATGTTTGTATCGTTATCGCAAATCTACTAGTCTAGCTGAGCCTACCGTCACATCTTTAGTTAGACCATTTATCACATTTGACATTTACATTTCTTTAGCATGCTGTGATAATTCACTGATTTTCTATCATTTCCTCTTTTTCACAACAAAACTCATTTTTGCTTTTTCAATGTTTTTGGCATTTTCAAATTTTCTAAAATTTTTCTCCCCCTAAAATCAAAATATGTTTCAATATTGATTTTCAAGGAAAATTTGAAAACAAACTATACAAAAAACGTGACAAACTGATATCAAATCGCTTCAATTCGCCATTCACTTGGCATAAACAATCAGAACTCCCCCTGACAACAAACTATTTTCCCATTTAGATTTCAAAACACTTAAGTTTGTTTTAATCAAAATGGTTTTTCCGGAAAATTAGTTTTGTGTGTCATTTCAGAAATTTGGAGTTTTCATCACATTGTTCACCTTTAACCATTTTGAAAGATTTAACAGTTCAAGATTCTATCAACACAAACACTTGTAGGAAATCAAGTACAACTTAATGTCCCTGATTTACCACATGTAAAGCGAAAATTCACCAGAGTGAAATTTCTCAAGAAATGTGCCGATTCATGTTCCACGCTTACCAACCTGGGAACTCCGGCAAGTCAGGTTTTTCTATTTGAAAAGATTCACCCAAGCCTGACCAGCCTTGGGTTTGACAGTTTTTACCTCGACAGATGGCTCTTCTGGTTTTGACGAACCAGAATCATTGCCTGATTGTGGCTTGTCTGACTTTGAAACGTCAGATTCATCGCCGACAACTTTCTTTTTCTCCTTTTTCTCTTTTGTCCTCAGATTTGCATCTGAAGAATTCAATTTACTTGGCTTTGCAGTCGAGTGAATTGATTCATCAGAACTTTTATTCAATCTGTCAGGTGAAACCGAGGACAAAATTTTCTCCAGATACTCTCTCGCCTTTTTCCTTTTCTTTCGCAGTCTGTCTTTCTGCCCCTGTGAAAGTTTAACTTTCTTTTCTTGAATTGTCTGATCTTGAACTTTAGGTTTAAGAACCTTCTGTTCATAGGGCTTGACGTTGACTGGTTTATTTGCCATTCTTTTAGATTCAACCCTCGATCTTCCCATTGATCTCCTTGGGCAATCCTTGGCAATATGTCCTCTGATTTGACAATTATAGCATCTTCTTGTCTCATAACTCCAATATTGGCAGTTAACAGCAATGTGTCCTTTCACACTACAGGTGTAACACACTCTGTTATCGTACCATTCACCACTTTCACACCATATGCTTAGATCATAACATTGTCTGGCTTTGTGGTAATCATCACTCTTCTTGAAAACTGTTTTTGGCTTTGAAGCACTGTGGTCAAACCTGCACCACTTATTACCAACATTTTGTGAGTTTTCATTTTTAAATTTTTGTGATTTTTTATAATGATTGGATGACTTATCTGATGAGCTTTTATTTTCAATTTTGAAGTTTTTGAAATTTTTAACTTTTTGTTTCTGTTCTGCACTCTTCTTAACAGGTTTTTGCTTTGAGCATTCACCTATTTCAGTAGATTGCAAAACAGTATTTTGAAAATTTTCTTGTAAATCTAAAAATATTTTTCTTTTCTTTTCTTTTTCATCATCAGATATTTCATCACAATCTTCAATTTTGACTTTGTCAAAATTTGTGACATTGTCACTTATTGGAACTGAATTGATCGGTTTTGGACATATATGATCTAATAATGCAGATGAGATCACAAAACCTTTCAATTTCTTCTCAAGATCATCAATTTTATTTCTAGCATTCTCAACTTCTTTTTCAAGTTGAGAAATTTTCTCAAGATGAGAATTTATTGTCTTTTCATTTGCAATTTTATTTTCTTCAAAAACAAATTTTTCATTTTCTAAAACTTTTATTTGATTTTGAAAATCTGTTTCTTTTTCTTTTAAAACTTCATTTTCTAATTTTATCCAAGAAACATCTTTATTTTCAATTTTAATCTTTTCAAAATCTTTTTCATTTTCTTTAAAAATTTTGTTTTCTAATGACAAACTCTCAACATTTTTCAAAAGTTTGTCATTTTCAGATTTTAGTTTTTCGCAGTTCAAGCGCAAATCCAAAATCTGTTCATCATCAGCTTTCTTCTCGTCTTTCAAAGCTTTGTTTTTCAATGTCAAATTCTCCATATCTTTCAAGAGATTGGCATTTTCTGCTTCGGATTTTTCGCATTTTGAGCACACAACTTCACTTTTTTAAGTTTCATCCTTCTTTGATTCTTCATTCTTTGTCATTCCTTCTCTAATCTTTTTGATTAATTCAAGAAATTCAACCAAACTCATATTTTCTGAGTTTCTTTCTATTTCATCTATTAACTCTTTCTTTTTCTTTTTCTCTTCTTCATCTCCCCACCATTTCCTTTGCCAATAATCATCTTCCTCTTTATACTCTTGGATTATTGCTTCAATATCAAGCGTTTTGTCATCAATCGCAATGTTTCCATATTCATCAAGATAACACCCTCTGTCCGGATCCCATTTATTTGCTCTCCTCGCTTCCAAAAAAATACGAGATATTCTAATTATTTTGTTTTCAGCAATCATTTTTCTGTATTGATACTTCTGCTCTTCAGTGCGGTTATCTTTCCAAGGAATAGGTTCGGAATTTGCCATCTTGTACGTTCTCTGCAAACAAACAAACAAATGATCAGTTTAAACGCTATCAAACAACTGAATCAAACTGATACTCGGTTGGTGCATATTCTGTGCGAACTGAAGTTCAAGTTGTCAAACCGTGCGAACTACTATGACCCGGATCAAATTCAAACCACCTGATTTATTCAAATCCCAAACGAACTGAGATCAAGTCCAAAAACTTATGCGAACCTAGTTCAATTTGGATATCACTAATCGACAAATATGTTGTCCAAATGGGTGACTTGTTGACTCTTTGATCTTAATGATAAACCTTGGTTTTCCAAAATGAATTCACATGCAATCTGTCAACTCAACAATTCACGTTATTATGCAATAAATGTCTTACAACATTGACTTTCAAACTTTTAGATATTTAAACAAAAGATTCTTATGGCTGACAAGTTTGATATTCAACAACATATGATTGGACCTTACAATTATTTAGCTGACAAAATATAACACCCAAAACTAGTGATTGAGCCGAAAATTGAAGTCACACGGAACTCTTGGTTCAAGACAAACAGTCAATTAATTTGTATGTCGACAAAATCACATATCCGACACTTGTTCACGTGATATCCGATAATTTCAAGTCACATGGATTCTGTCAAATCGATTAATGTGTTCTCGTGAATTCTGATCTTCGATAGAAACAATACTATTTCACATGCAAACCGACAATCTCTGTTTACTTTTCACACAAATCGATGAACTTTCAAGTGGTCGTTTCAAGCGAGACTCTCAATGTAAACTCAAGCGAAATCACGACTGTTATCTTTCAAGCAGAATCAACGATGAGTTTCAAGTGAAATCTCTTAGTTCCAAGTGATTTTCAAGCGGAATCTTGCGTTTTCAAGCGAAATCCTGACTTTTCAAGCGAAATCCTGCGTTTTCAAGCGAAATCGAATACCAGTTCTGTTACAAGCGAAATCAACAGCCAAAACTCAAGCTTCAAGCGAAATCAATAGCCAAACTCAAGTTTCAAGCGAAATCTTCAATATATTTCAAGCGAAAACAGCTGATGTCATCTTTTACAAACAAATTTCAAGCGAAAAGTTAATTTTTTATATGAATTCAATCGATTTTAAGTCCAAATCTTTCAAGGATTAGTTATCACACTAATTCGCTTGTTATATGTCAAATTCAGGTCATTTTCACCGCTGAAATATGTTCAAATCAGAAAAGTATGTGAAGAAGTGAGTAGAAATAAGAAAATCCGGTAAAATCAAGCTGTAATGGTATGAACTCCTCGTCCTGAGCTCTGATACCACTTGTTGGACCGTTCTAAGACCTCTAAACGTCAGTTAAGGCAGTTCATCTTTGAGTACGAAGGCGGAATCAACGTAAACAAAGTCATAACAGCTAGTTTCCTTTTAATCTTTCTTTTCTGATTGATTTACGTGCTTTTACAATGTAATCTGATACAAATCCGACAGCACTTCGTCTCACACACAATGACCAAGTCTCTCTCAAATGACACACACATCATCTATATATATACATGTAGATTTCGCTTGAAGATGTCCTTGAGATTTCAAGCGAAATCACAGAACTTGATTTCGCTTGAGTTTGGTTCAAGCGAAACTGTTATGATGATTGATGAACCGATTTCGCTTGAAACTCCCAAGACACTCTCTCAAGCGAAAACTCTATCTCAAACATGATCTAGACCTAATTACAACCCTATTGTGTGTTCATTCAACATATCTAGACACAAGACTTGATTAAGATGTAATCAACAGACATTCAATGCACCAACAAATCGGTAATACAACCACAACGTACAGTAAATCCAAATGTCCGAGAAGTGGTTAAAAACGAAGTCATCAAATTACTTGTCGCCGAACTCATTTACCCAATCTCCGATAGTCCTTGGGTAAATCCCGTCCAAGTAGTTCCAAAGTAAGGAGGTATGACGGTAATAACTAATGAAAAAAATGAATTAATACCAACAAGAACCGTCACAAGATGGAGAGTATGTATAGATTATCGTTGATTAAATGAGGCAACGAGAAAGATCACTTTCCTCTCCCTTTTATTGATCAAATGTTAGAAAGATTATCCGGTCATAAATTTTATTGTTTCTTAGATGGTTTTTTAGGTTACTTTCAAATACCGATAGCACCTGAAGACCAAGAAAAGACAACATTCACATGTCCCTATGGAACTTTTGCTTATCGACACATGCCTTTTGGTCTATGTAATGCCCCCGCAACCTTCCAACGTTGCATGGTGGCCATTTTCCATGACATGATAGAAAAGACAATGGAAGTCTTCATGGATGACTTTTCTGTCTTTGGAGATTCATACGACCAATTCCTCGATAACCTTGAATGAATGCTATCCTGATGTGAGGAAACTAACCTCGCCCTTAACTGGGAAAATGCCATTTCATGGTAACGGAGGGAATAGTACTCGGTCACAAAATCTCAAGCGAAGGAATGGAGGTTGATCGAGCAAAAATAGACACTATTTCTCGATTGCCAACCCCTTCCTCCGTTAGAGCTATCAGAAGTTTCCTAGGGCATGCCGGATTTTATAGACGATTTATCAAAGACTTTTCTAAAACCTCAAGGCCTCTAACAAAATTACTTGAAAAAGATGCCCCTTTCATCTTTGACAAGGATTGCAATCAAGCATTTCTAACACTAAAAGAAATGCTAGTCAATGCACCGATCATGATAGCGCCTGATTGGAAACTACCCTTCGAAATCATGTGTGATGCAAGTGACTTTGCAGTTGGAGCCGTCTTGGGACAAAGAAAAGATAAGCATTTTCATCCAATTTATTATGCTAGTAAAACACTTAACGATGCGCAAGAAAATTATACAACAACAGAAAAGGAATTTTCTAGCCGTGGTATTTGCTTTTGATAAATTTCATCCTTATCTTGTTCTTTCTAAAACGATAGTCTATACAGATCATGCAGCCATTCGATATCTCTTTAAGAAACAGGATGCTAAACCACGTTTGATTTGGTGGATTCTACTCCTCCAAGAATTTGACATTGAAATAAAAGACAAAAGAGGAGCAGAAAACACTGCAGCAGATCATCTTTCACGCTTGGAAGACCCGGCTTTGGAGGCAACTAGGGACGAGTAAATCAATGAAAAGTTCCCAACGGAGTCCCTGGAAATTGTGGAATACCGTGAAGAGCCATGGTACGCCGACTATGCTAACTACCTAGCTAGCGGTATAGTCGCAAAAGGGTGGCCACATCATCAAAGAAAGAAATTCTTTGCTGATGTAAAGCATTATTTTTGGGAATATCCTTATCTTTTCAAAATGTGTGCCGATCAACTCATCCACCGGTGCGTACATGGTAGTGAAGCAAGATGAATTCTCCGCCATTGTCATGAAGGTCCATACGGAGGACATCATGGTGCCGCTAGTACCGCACGAAAGGTATTTGATTCAGGATTTTATTGGCCAACCATTTATAAAGACGCCCAAAGTCTTGTCAAGACATGTGACGCTTGCCAAAGATCAGGTAATATTTCTTCCAAAAACGAAATGCCCCAAAACGGCATTCTTGTTTGTGAAATTTTTGATGTGTGGGGACTCGACTTTATGGGACCTTTCCCACCGTCAAAAGGAAACAAACATATACTTATGGCAGTAGATTACTTGTCTAAATGAGTCGTGGTAAGATTTCTGAAAAGACTATTCTCTCGTTTTGGAACACCAAAAGCATTAATAAGTGATAGAGGTACCCATTTTTGTAACCATCAACTTGAAAAAAAATTAAAAAGGTATGGGGTCTATCACCGGGTCTCAACGGCATATCACCCTCAAACAAACGGACAAGCCGAAGTGACTAATAGAGGTTTAAAAAGAATACTTGAAAAAACCGTAGGGTTAAATAAAAAAGAGTGGGCCGATAAATTAGACGATGCTTTATGGGCTTTTCGAACATCATATAAAACAACAATAGGTACAACCCCGTATAAGCTCGTTTATGGAAAAAGTTGTCATTTGCCAGTAGAAATAGCACACAAAGCATACTCGGCAATTAAAAACATAAACTTAGAACTAGAAATTGCCGGTAAAAATCGATGTTGCCAATTAAATGAGTTAGACGAATTAAGGAATTATGCATACTCTAACTCTGAAATTTATAAGGAAAGAATGAAAATTTTGCATGATAAACACATTAAACCTAATGAATTTCGGGTAGGAGATCAAGTTCTATTGTTTAATTCACGACTTCGATTATTTCCTAGTAAATTAAAGTCTAGGTGGTCTTGACCTTTTTCCATCACCCATATTTTCCCACACGGTGCAGTCGAAATTAAATCTCGGAATGGAATTCCATTCAAAGTCAATGGCCAACGGCTTAAGCTCTATCAATGATTTATTGAGGATGAAGAGGAAGAAATCTCGCTTCAAACGATCGAAGAATGAAACGAAGGGTCAAGCATCAACATCATACCTTGTAAGTTATGAACGTCGGGAAGACATCTAAATCGGTAAGATTTCTAAAACCAAGTTTTGGGAAACAAGGCACTCACACGAGCACTTAAAAAAATATATATTTAAAAATTGCCCGCCCACGGGGCCGTGTTCAGCGAACACGAGGCCGTGTCCGCGCAACTGTCGGGGATAAAACCCCTTTCTTAGTCATTTCTTCATTCCACACGCCCCGTTTCCCCAAAAACTCTCTGGTTCTGGTGAAAATTTCTGCAGATTTCTACGTTCTCCCGACTTCTAACAATGTTAAGGTATGATTCTACCACCCTAATTAGTTAGATTAAGTGCTTGCATGTAGTTTAACATCAAGATTTGGGGAAAAATCTAGGGTTCTTCAACTTGAACCGGATCAAACGTTAAATTTTTGCTTAGATCTGTTAGTATTAGTATAGATGCATGTTATAGGAAGTAAATCAACTTGTATTGTTTGTAGATTTGCCTGATTTCTCACAATAACCCCAAACCCTTGTTTTTGAACCGAAAAAGATGAAATTGAAGGGGTAAACGGTTTGTTTTGGGAAAAACGTCACTTGGGGTTTCATTTTCGGGGAAAAACGCCCCTACTGGACCAAAAATTTTCAAGTTTTCGGAACCGGGTTGAAAAATGAGAATTTTGAGAAACAGACACCTGGACACGGGGTCGTGCTCAGCGAGCACAGGGCCGTGTCGAGCTAAGTTCAGGTGTACATGGGGCGTGTCCGCTGAACACGGGGCCTTGTTCAGCTGACTGTTTTCAGTTTTCTTCGAAAAATTTCACTGTTTCATGCTAACTGTTTGGTGTTTTCTTTCAGATGGACAAGAAATTTACCAGATTCAACGCAAGTGAGTTGGCTGCTCAGGCGCAGTATGATGTGCTAAGAACTAGGCCCGAGGAAAATCCCCGACAGGTGTGCATGGACGGACACCCTTGAAGCAGTGAACCAGATAGACCGCTTCAACAACATTGTCACCAGCCCGCTACAAGTGGCTTTTTGCACTCGACTTCACTCCGTGCATGAATACAACATGGAATTTTACAGCATGTTTATCCTTAAGACAAGAACGGAACCGTTTGACAATGATGGGGTAGAGTTCCGTTGTGGAGGGACCACATACTCGATCTCAGTTGCACAATTTGGGGCAATTATCGGGTTGTACTCAGAAGAGCATGCTGGGGATGAAGAAAACACCGGCGGTCTCCGTGAAATTCCGAAAAATCAACGCCAAGCTGCTTGGGCTCAGATCGGAGAGTGCAACTATAACCCGAGCCGAACTAAGAGCACACTGTTAAGAGACCCTCTCTACCGCTACATCCACAGGGTCCTCACCTACTCTCTTAGCCAGAGACACGACAACAGTGGTGTTGTAGGGCTACGGGATCTGCTAGTTCTCCATTGCATCCACAACCGTGTCAACCTTGATGTCCCATACTTGCTACTCCATAACATGCACTTGAACCAACTTGCTACTCCCCCGACTGTCACACCCCCAAAATCCACATGCGGAGTATCACCGCTTAGAGGCGTGACGTGACCCGGATCGAGCCACCAATCATATTGAACAACGTAATTAAGTAAATAAAACCAACCGTAATACATTTGGTGACCAAAAGCTAGTTAACCAAGTTCAAATTAAACAGCAGAAGCATTAAAGGTAAAACCCAAAACATAAGTTCAATAAGTTCATAAAGTTTAAACGTTTAGAACGGAACATAACAGTCCATATCCCACAACGACCTCCTCCTCGTGCAAGCTCCATAAGCGTCTAACGACCTGTAAGGCATGTAACAACGAGTCAACAACAAAGTTGAGTGAGTTCACAGTTGGTTGTTTAGTTTTAAGTTGTTTCCGAAAACATGGTTTGTCTTTTGCTGGCTTACTTGCCGTGGGGGTTACGCCATAGTTGAAAATATGATTAACCAGTTCCTTCTTTATTACCCAAACCATATCCATAATCAGTGGGGGCTTCCCCATGTGAACCACTAGACCGTTACCATATCGACTACTAACGAAAGTAAGTTGTGCCCTACGTCAATGTCTATCATCATTGACAGTTTGCCATAGTCCATTAGTACACTCCCGTCCGACTGGCACGGTATGAGGTTTGTTAAACCTAATAGCGCTATTAACTAATGACCCGCTCGCCATTGGCCTCGGCGATTAAGTCGATATAAAATGAGGGACTTAATGATAGAGTTTTGTCTAGTAAGTTTTAAGATTGTTGTCCTACCCAAGGAGGACGAACATACGTATTCTACCCAAGGAGAATACGCAAGATTAATATTGGCATCCTACCCATGGACGATGGCGGTACATATCCTACCCAAGGAGGATATGTAGGTTCCGTTTTAATTCTTTAACCCATTCCCAAACCACCGGGAATCCCATGCCTTGTAGAGGGTGTGAACTCACCTTGGTTTGCTCGGTTAGATTAGTTACTCTAATAATCAGGAAATCAAGCACATCCTAATAAGGTACATATAACAATCAGTTTCTCGTGCATGCATAACACGTATCCTACGTACGGTTTATCTATTCATTACTTCTATCACATATCACACAATTCAAATGTCACACTCTGACTTTTGTGGAAAGATCATAGTTAAAAAAAATACACTTGTAACACTTGTTAGAAAATATTTTCTATGTGTTGGAGTTTTTAGAAAATTTCGCCAGAGTTTCCTTTGTAAATGGAAGTGTCCATGCTAATAAGCATATCGTTTTCTTTTCCGAAAATCATCCAACAATCAACAACAATTTACCAAGAGCAAACTATTCCATTTACAAACCAACGTGAACTTGATGTCTCATAAAAATGCGTAGTAACTTGGTAAGGTGTTTAGTGGGTTTAGTTACCCTCCAAAGTGTGTTTACTTTATTTAAAATCTCATTCTCGGGATTTTTAGATGTTCACAACTTGTGAACATATTTTACAAAAATATTTATTTACAACATTTTCATGTCTCACTAGCATCCATATACTTATCTCTTTCCAAAAATAGTGTAAGAATCATGATCTTTCAAAAGTCGTCTTTTAAACTTGGTTTATTTAGGAAAGACCATTCACAAGTCTTGGGTTTACAAGTTTACTAGTCTACTAGGTTTATTACTTTGTAAGAAAATCATTTTTATTATCAAGTTCATGTTTTAAATAAGAAGATGAATATTTTATAAAAGCACATAATCATCTCTAACTTGTTAAACCATGTTTTTAATCATACTTTAACAAGTTTCATATGATGATCAAACATCATATTACTAGTAATCATCAAGTAAACAACAACATAATCAAAACAACATCATCTTATCATTATTTCAACATGTTTCATCTTTTTGTAAAGCTTTATGTTCATGATTTATATTTATGATCTTTAGTGTTCTTGCAAATTTCAACATACTTAATCTATTAACCACCAAAAATATGAAGTAATAAGGGTTAACAAGAAGCTTACAACTAGCTTAAAGCTAGGGAAGATCAATGGAGAAAAATGAGTGGATAAAAGCTTGTGGTAGAGGTCCTTCACGATCCGAGCTCACCAAACCTTCTAACTCACCTTGTAGCACCTTGAAGTACACTTGGATTGTTTGATTGCAAATTGAAAATGGTTGTGGTATATAGGGTATGTTCGGCCGAGCTTATTATGTGAGGGAGAGAAGAAAGTGGAGTGGTGATAAGTGTTGAGGATGATGGTTGATGGTTAGTTCTTATAATTCCCTAACTCCCATTATCCATTAGGTAGTGTGTCTATGAAGTACATGACAAGATCAACCATATCCCAATGAGATCTTGGAGGATTTTAGGAGAAGATTTAACAAATCTTATGGTGGGGCCTCCTTAATGAGCCGTAGGTTATATGGGGGGGGGGGTAAGATGAAAATTATTGGTAGATAATTTAATTAGTGGAAGGTGTTAAGTGTAAGATCTAATGTTTAGTGTGTTACATGCTTTATATAACATGTTAGTGTGCTCGGGAACCATGACTAGCTCAGAAAAATAAAAACAATGCTTCTTACAATATTTTAGTGTTCCGGGTAATGTTCGGTTGTTCGGTTAGGTACCGTTCCATTAAAGTGCTAAGTTATTTCATTTAGTGTCTTTTATGTATCTTTTTGTAACACTTTTAATTCCCAACACTTACGAAAGCATACAGGACTATTTAGTCAATTTTCTGCACAAGACTAGTATGTTAAAAAGCACATGTAAGTATGATGCAGTAATCAGAAAGCAATTAAGTGATTCAGCACAGACATCAAGCACTTTAATTAACATTAATTAATCGTACGGATACATGTAATTATGAGGGTTGTCACATTCTCCCCCTGTTAAGAAAATTTCGTCCCGAAATTTAGCACGTGGTTACTGAGGAAGCTAGTTAAGTTGCGTGGTTTCCTGGTTTTCCTGGGGTGTCACACCGACTCCTATCTTCTTCGGAGGGTGGATTTACCGGCTTTTCAAACACTTCGTGAGGATGCCAAGGTCCTTTCAAAAGGGCCCATGGTCGGGAAAAGTGGACATGGTCATTTGCCGCTCCATGAACTTGATCTAAGAAGCGGATGATGGGACGGTCAGATTTCAAAAAGTTCAAGGGCATTCATGGAACCCTCAAGAAGCTCTCGTCCTACACGCTCCACACATTCGTCCTCCTCCCCAGTACCACTACCAGCCCCATGGTGATCCGGGCCAATCCTCCTCTCAAGGAGGTGGTTTTTCTAACTTTCAGAGCTTACATGATTTATTGCAGGAAAACCTTATGTGCACCAGGAACACCTACAACATGGCTAGAAACACATACGCCCAGGTCGGAGTGATAGAAATAAATATCTCCGACATGCAGGATGATATTGGAAACATCCGGGAATATATGGCAGGCCACGAAGGGGATGATGACGATGACGACGAGGACATGGACTGAGCGGGAGGAGTTGGAGGTAGCATCACACGCTTGAAGGCCTAACAGGTTAACCCTTTATCTCTCAAAAACAATCTCATGGCTTGCGTGCCATTTGTTGAACAATTTACTTCCCTTAACACTTTTTAATTTTCTGCATTTCTTTTCTTTTTATGTTGTGATGTGGATGATGAAACGTTGGTAAATTAGGATGTTTGTTATTGTTTGGTGTGGTATTCATTAGTAAAACAGGTACCTACGAGGCTTAAAGCACTAAACATTAGTGCTACTAAAACCGAGACAACAGAACCGAAAGCAGAAACCTGTTTTACAACAGGGGATACTTGAGTTTTATTTGGTCTTCTCGTTCCCAGGTATACTCTGGGCCACGACGGGAATTCCAACTAACTCGAACAAGAGGTATTCTGGTATGCTTGAGAATCTTAACGTCTTGGTCTATGATTCAACTGGTTCCTGGACGAATCGCAACTGGTCGTCGATTGTGAGCTCCTTTAAGGGAACTATGAGGGTCTCATCTGACAGACACTTTTTCAGATTTGACACGTGGAATACGTTGTGAACTCCGCTGAGTTCTTTAGGTAGATTCAACTTGTAAGCGACCTTGCCAATTTTCTCAATGATTTCGAACGGTCCGACATAACGCGGATTGAGTTTCCCTCGTTTGCCAAAACGAACTACACCTTTCCAAGGTGAGACTTTGAGTAGCACTCGATCCCCAACCTGGAACTCGAGTGGTTTCCTGCGCTTATCAGCATAGCTTTTCTGACGGTCACGAGCTGCCGCCATTCGTTGTCGTATCTGAGCAATCTTCTCGGTTGTATCTACCACAAGTTCTGGGCCTGTGATTTGGCTGTCACCAACTTCTGCCCAACAAAGAGGTGATTGGCACTTCCGTCTGTACAGTGCCTCGAACGGAGCGGCCTGGATACTGGTGTGGTAACTGTTGTTATACGAAAACTCCACTAACGGGAGGTGTTTTTCCCAGCCGTTACCAAAGTCGATTACACACGCCCGAAGCATGTCTTCAAGGGTTTGGATGGTGCGTTCAAATTGCCCATCCGTCTGTGGATGATATGACGTGCTCATGTCTAATCGAGAACCAAAGGACTCGTGCATAGCTTGCCACAGTTCAGATGTAAAACGTGAGTCACGATTAGAAATGATGGAGGTTGGTACTCCATGCCTTGATACTACTTCCTTTAGGTAGATGTCTGCTTGAGTGGAAAACTTGTTGGTTTCCTTGATAGCCAAGAAGTGTGCAGACTTAGTCAATCGATCCACTATCACCCAAATAGTGTCATTTCCGTGTTGAGATCTAGGCAGGCCAGTAACGAAATCCATGGAAATTTGCTCTCATTTCCATGTCGGGATCTCTGGTTATTGGAGTAGGCCTAATGGTTTCTGATATTCAATCTTGACTCTCGCACAAGTCAAACATTTACTGACGTAGGTTGCTATGTTGGCTTTCATGCTAGGCCACCAATACGTAGTCTTGAGATCGTGGTACATCTTATCCGAACCACGATGTACCGAATAACGAGACTTGTGCGCTTCATCCATCACAAGCTCACGTTGATTACCATAGAGTGGAACCCAAATACGCCCTGTTACGTAATAAGCACCGTCTTCCTTTTGTTCTAGCCGTTTCCTTGACCCTCGCAGGGACTCAGCCCTGATGTTTTCTGCTTTCAATGCTTCAACCTGAGCATCTCGTATCTGAGCGGGAAGACTGGATTGGATGGTAAGTTGTAACGCTCGCACACGTTTAGGTGTAGTATCCTTTCGACTGAGGGCGTCGGCCACAACATTGGCTTTGCCCGGATGGTACTTGATCGCACATTCGTAATCATTCTAGAGCTCAACCCATCGATGTTGTCGCATGTTTAACTCCTTTTGCTTGAAGATATGCTCGAGACTCCTGTGATCGGTGTAGATGGTGCACTTGGTACCGTACAGGTAATGTCTCCATATCTTAAGTGCGAAAACAACTGCTCCCAGCTCCAAGTCGTGCGTAGTGTAGTTCCTTTCATGAACTTTAAGTTGGCGCGATGCATAGGCAATGACCTTGTCACGTTGCATCAACACGCAACCAAGTCCTTGGATGGAAGCGTCGCAATAAACCACAAAATCATCTGTGCCCTCAGGCAGTGAGAGGATAGGCGCGCTACAAAGTCTATCTTTTAAGTGCTGAAAAGCAGATTCCTGTGCATCACCCCAACGATAGGTGACACCCTTCTGAGTTAGCGAGGTGAGAGGTTGCGCAATCTTAGAGAAATCCTTGATAAACCTTCTGTAGTAGCCCGCCAAACCTAAGAATTGGCGGATTTCTGTTGGTGTACGGGGTACAGGCCAGTTCTTGATCGAGTCTACCTTGGATGGATCAACATGAACCCCATCCTTGTTTACCACGTGGCCTAGAAAATGGACTTCGCGAAGCCAGAAGTCACATTTCAAAAATTTGGCATACAACTGCTCTGTCCGAAGAAGTTCCAAAATAAGCCTCAGGTGTTGCTCGTGTTCTTCCTGACTCTTAGAATAGATCAAGATGTTGTCGATGAATACATTGACAAACTTATCCAGGTAAGGCTTGCACACTCGGTTCATGAGATCCATGAAGACCGCAGGTGCATTCGTCAATCCAAAAGGCATAACCAGAAACTCGTAATGCCCATACCGAGTCCTGAATGCTGTCTTAGAGATATCCTCGTCTCGGGCTCTCAGTTGATGGTAACCTGACCTTAGGTCAATCTTGGAATAGAAACTCGACCCTTGCAACTGGTCGAATAAGTCATCAATGCGTGGAAGAGGTTAACGATTCTTTACGGTCACCTTGTTGAGTTCGCGATAGTCAATACACATTCTGAAGGTACCGTCTTTCTTCTTTACGAATAACACTGGAGCTCCCCAAGGCGAAGAGCTAGGACGTATGAAATCCTTTTCCAAGAGTTCTTGTAGTTGCGTGGATAGTTCTTCAAGTTCTGATGGAGCTAGACGATAAGGTGCTCGAGCTATGGGCGCTGCTCCAGGAGCTAGCTCGATTTGAAACTCGACTTGTCGATGAGGCGGGAGACCAGGTAATTCCTCAGGAAATACCTCAGGAAAGTCGCGCACAATAGGAATGTCTTCTATCTTCTTTTCCTTCGAGGATGAATCAGAAACGAGGGCTAGGATAGCAGTG
>JARYGA010043114.1:0-37648 GCA_030545235.1 Helianthus tuberosus
GCAAATTCTGTTTGTGAAAGGTGGAAACAGAGTCCGCCATTTGCGATCTGGTACGGGTCGCCATGGAAGATCACAATCGGAGAAAAGGAGATATAAACAAGGAAAATAGAAAGGATAGAGAGAAAAGTACCTGATATTCGGTTGAAGATAAGGATAACCATAATGAGGAGTCCCTCGGTTAATATAGGCTGAATGTAGGGGGTAAAGAGTAAATAACGCTTTGGAAGTTGCACCACTGTCATTTCAAGGGTCTAGTCGTATTGATTGCCTTAAGTTATGAGATAAAACTTTTAAAATATATCCGTTGGATTGGTATACCAACCGATATATTTGGGGATAATTGTTATGGCTCATTTTCTAAGCATACATATCTTGAACTATATCCTGCTTTTAATTGTTTATCTGTGATCAGGATACTGGACGGGGATATTGCTAACATCCTGGGTGATATCCTGAGGTATATCGAATTAATCACGTGCAGGTTAAAGACTGGGACTTGCCAACGGTCAAATGGACTCCATCTCCTCAAGACTCGGGCGTATTTGTTAAAGGAGAGACGTTGAACCCGAAAGACCAGGTCTACAACGTTCGACTAAGGAATATTCGTTGGATCCCGGTTATGTAGGATAGTTAGTTACATTTGTTTTACTATAAATAGATGGGGGCGGATCAGATTAAGGCACAACGCAACTTTCACACACTCTCAAACACTTCTGCTTTCTAGCTTTCAACAATCACTACACACAAACACTTGTAATCGAATTACATTGTAACACCTAGTTGATCCGCACCACATCCTGCACTGTATCCTGATATTTGAAGCAATAGAAGAACAAGGCAGCTGCGATTGTCAGCTCCCGAGGTTTTATGCCGGCGATCTAGATTGATCAAGGGCTTTCCTCGTACATCACGTGTCAACCTTTACATTTTTGCTCATTGTTTGATTGTAGATACAGCTCGATATCCTGAAACTGTTTTCATAACTGTTTTGGTCAAAAATTACCGAAGTAATTAAGTGATCAAATTAGTTTAGTGAGGTAGTGTGCTAGAAATGAGTGTTGAAAATATGTTAATCAAGTTAATTTGTAAAAACAGTTTCAGGATACGGCTCAGGATATAGAGCTGTATCTATGATCAAACAATGAGCAAAAGTAAAGTAAACGACACAAGATGTACGAGGAAAGCCCTTGATCAATCTAGATCGCCGGCATAAAACCTCGGGAGCTGACAATCGCAGCTGCCTAGTTCTTCTATTGCTTCAAAAATGAGGATACAGTGCAGGATGTGGTACGGATCGACTAAGTGTTACAACGAAACTTGAATACAAGTGTGGTGTTTGCGATGAGCTAGAGAGTGTTGGGAGTTTGGAATCTCTTAGGGATCTCAGCATCACAGATAGGATATGCAAAACGAGATATCTTGTGGCTGTCTTGAGACACTTCTGGGATTGGCTGGACCACCCCAGGTACACTAGATATCATGTCCTTCAACTTCTGAAGTTCCCTGGTAAGTGCTGATGTTACACCTGTATCCTGCAAAGATCCACCACTCTTAGTAGCATGAGTATTATTATTATTCGGCACGTTACCCATTGGAGGATTCTGTCCATATCCTGAGCTCCTCATGGTTGATGTCCTGATCGATGAGGGTATTTCAGGAGTTTGATTCTGAGGAAGACTAGGCACGATGTTCCCCCTGTTATCCTCGGTATATACAGCTGAACTAAAGTTCAACGCTCTGGGGTGTAATGGAGTGACATTGTCCTCAGCTGATCTGCTCGAGCCAGACTTCAGGAGTTGTATTTCCCTCAAAAGCATTTGGTTTGTTTCCTATTGCTGCCTCATTTGTTCCTGCACACTTCCAAATAAGGTTAAAATTTCATTATTAGAAGCTAAAACGGGAGCAGATCCCTGGACACTCCGAGTTGGGATAACATCTTGAGATTGTGTAGAGGCTGGCATCCTTGGAGGAGGTGGTGGAAGCACCGAACCGGTAGTAGCAGAAGTCATAGCAGACACAGTAGAGGAACTCATGTTTGATCTTGAGGCCATTATGGACAATGTGGCCAAAAAGTTTTGAAAATAGAAAACCGATTAGCGATTTGACAAAAAGTTTTAGTAAAGAGAGCACCACTTGCCCCACGGTTGGCGCCAAATTGTTTTTGGTAAAAAATTACCGAAGTAATTAAGTGATCAAATTAGTTTAGTGAGGTAGTGTGCTAGAAATGAGTGTTGAAAATATGTTAATCAAGTTAATTTGTAAAAACATTTTCAGGATACGGCTCAGGATATAGAGCTGTATCTATGATCAAACAATGAGCAAAAGTAAAGTAAACGACACAAGATGTACGAGGAAAGCCCTTGATCAATCTAGATCACCGGCATAAAACCTCGGGAGCTGACAATCGCAGCTGCCTAGTTCTTCTATTGCTTCAAAAATGAGGATACAGTGCAGGATGTGGTACGGATCGACTAAGTGTTACAACGAAACTTGAATACAAGTGTGGTGTTTGCGATGAGCTAGAGAGTGTAAGTGTATGAGAGTGTTAGTGAAAAATTGTGTGTTCTAAGCTGATCCGCCCCCATCTATTTATAGTAAAGATAAAATAACAAACTACCATAAACTTGCGGGATCCACCGAATATTCCTTCTTCGAACGTTGTAGACCTGGTCTTTCGGGCTCAACGTCTCTTCCTCAACAAATTCGTCCGAGTCTTGAGGAGAAGAAGTCCTCTTGACCGTTAGCAAGTCTCAGCCCTTAACCTGCACGTGGTTAATTCAATAAGCCTCAGGATATCGCCCAAGATGTTAGCAATATCTTCTTCCAGCATCCTGGTCACAAATGAACAAACATAGGCAGGATATTGGTCAGGATATATAATTGTCCAAAATGACCCCTAACAATTGTCCCCAAATATATCGGTTGGGATACCAATCCAACGGATATATTTCAAAAGTTTCACCTCATTACTTAAGGTAATAAATACGACTAGACCCTTGAAATGACAGCGATGCAACTTCCAAGGCATTATTTACTTTTTACCCCCCTATATTCATCCTATATTAACCGAGGGGCTCCTTGTCTCGGTTATCCTTATCTGTAAGCAAAAATCAGGTATCTTCTTTTCTATTCTTCTTTATTGAATTTCTCTTAATTTGCTCAATACTCTTTATGGCACCACGAACGAAATCCCGATCAGACCGACCAGCCTCAACCCTCATAAGTCAAAACTTCATCACCGATCCAGCAAAGGAGATTTGCTGCTTCAATAATGCTGACATTGCTGCTCTCAAAGATTCCGGTGCCGTTCCCACCGGAACGGTCTTTCGCCCCTTCGACCAGGGAGCCCGATCGGACGCATCATCCGACGAGTGGGTTTGTTTTTTCGCTTATCCTTTCTCTCTTGGACTCCGGTACCCATTTCCACCCTTTATCTCCAGCTTTTTCGACCTCACCGACCTTAGCTATGCCCAAGTTATGCCAATGGTCTGGCGAATCTTGATAGTGTTGGATCAAATCAAATCTCGTCATTTTCCTAACCTACTTGTTGAGGACCTTCCTGTAGCATACCGGTTGAGATCCCATGGCAATCACCGTTGTCTTCTGTTTTCCATCAGGAACCCTTTGGTCCTTAAAGCCACCAAGAATGAGGATCGATGGCGACGAAAATTCTTTTTCGTAAAAAGAGACTCTATTGATAAGGGTTTCGATCTACCGGTTAAATGGTTAACCAAGGGTAGGATTTAGGGTTTTAGGAATATCCCCAATTATATCTTCAAACTGTATCCCAGACTTATATTCTGATGTTTTTATGCAGCGAATTTCAGAGATTTAGTGCCTCCCAGTGCAGAATCCGAATCCAAGATCAAGGAAATCTACCGTCTTCCTGCCAGTGAAAGAACTTTTTCCCTGTCTCTTACAGATTTTCATCAAAAATCAAGCTCAGAAATGTCTGGTAAGCACATTTTCATATATTAATTATTATTAAAAAATATGATGAGTTTAAGAATATCTTCCCTTATGTAGTACCAGTCGTCAACCTTGAAGGTTTCGAACTCGACGAATTGGATTGCTATTCCAGTCTCGAACCCGCCAAACAAGAATCCAAACCAAAGTCGTCTGCTACACCAAAGCCTACCTCCTCGAGAACTGTTTCTGCTCCCAAAGGCCCTCCGGCATCCAGGACCCGGGCATCCAGCTCTCGGAAGAGAAAGGAGACTGACTCCCCAGCTGTTTCTAAAACGTTCTCTCTTGAGAATCATGGGTTCAATGAAGCCACCTCATTCCTCAAACAGGTAGAATTTTCTTTTCGATATCCTGTACAAGTATGTTAGTCTTTATCCTGCTTATTTTTCACATTAATACCTGTGTCTTTATCGATAGGGTCTGGATCGTCTTATGCACTTATACGAAGATGCTTGCGGGCTTAACAAGATGTTGCAGATTCAGCTGGAGAAAGCTCAAGCCACCATAGCTGACCAAGGAACCATTGCAGCTGCCAAATCCCAGCACTATGAAGACAAATACAAGGCAATGACCCAGGAACATCAAGCTGCCCTCCACAAAGCTAGTGAGGACGCTCAAGCCAAGCTAGACGCCGCTCTTCTTCAATATCAGCAGAATATGAGCTCATACCGGGATAGCCTTAAAGCATCCGTGGTCGTCTCCCTTCTCCAAGCCAGGATAAAGATGGCTTATGAGGCCATGGATTTGGGTTTTGAATGCCCCTCCTGGAACGTAAAGACTTGGGAGGCGAAACTAAAGGATCTTGGAGGTCATCCCGTTGCTCATTCTGCAAAACCTGCTGGTGAAGAACCTTCGAAGGCGGCAGAGGAGGTGGCCAATGCTGATGGTGATACCGAGAAGAATCCTGAGTCCGATGCTGGGGCGAATGCTGGCAAGGAGGTTGCTGATCAAGAAGGTGCCGCGCCTTAGGCGGCGAAATGGGCGATGATGGATATACGTGCCAAGGCCGGATCCCATTTTTAAATTTCATGGTTGTGGTTGTTCAAACAATTTACTTTTCCTGTCTTCGAACAATTTTATATTTCCTGCATTAGAACAATACGATGACCAAAGGTGGATGGGTCCTAGGTTTTAGGATGAAGCCCTTGGTCATCGATTAGTATAACTTGTTTTGAACGTAGTAACGGTTGTAGGTGGATGGGTCCTGTTTTGAGATAGATCCTGCAACCGTTACACAAGTATGGTAAAAACTAACTGTGCTTTTGGCGGATGGGCCTTGGTTTTAGGTGAAACCAAAAGCACAACTTTTGACTTGTTAATAATATAACTATCCTTTGACTTATTTTCTGTTACCTTGCATTACTTAATGTAAGTCTTATCTTTGTAAAGATTTTGAATTGTTATCTTATAAAATATCCTGATCAGTATTCTCAGCAACATACTGCAAAAGCCTTTTATTAGATAGATCTTCCAAACGTTCCTTCAACTTTATAAAAATTTCTTTAGAAAGTAAAAAATAGTTTATCTTTTCAAAACCAAGTTTTGATAATATTTAAATGATCAAAGTTCCAAACCAATACTAGTTTCAAACATCCTAATCAAATATCCTTAAAAGGACTTTGAGGATATATATCAGGATACTTAACATAATGTCACTAAAAACCTAAACGAGGCTTATTAAAGGAAAGATCATATCAGAAATAGGATATAAACCTATTACCAAACTTCAATCCCTTTGCAACTCTTCCAGTGAAGATGTCCCCTGTGCAAGGTACTTAGTGCATTAGTCGCAAACTTCATCCTTTTAGCTTTACACCATCACCTTGGTGGGAATGTCCCCTGTATACAATGCCTTCCAGTATCTTAGAAATCTACTTAATGTCAGTTTCCATTGCATAAGAGATTTTTTACGTCCCAAGGGTAAAACCCAAGGATGTACTGGAGATAAATCCCTTGTATCCTGGGGAAAATCCCAACTTTTCGTGCGCTACAGGCGGGAGTGTATAAACTCCAAGACTTAGAAAGGTGAAAACCTTTAAACCTTAGAGAGTATGAAAATACCCTTTCGTGAGAGAGGGTGATCAATCCTCATATACCTTTAGGATTCAGGATATAGCCAACAGTAACGAAATTGTCAGCCACTTTTACATGGACTGGTCCCGCCACCTTGAACTATCCCTGAATAACTTGCGCTCCAGGCGGGGTGTTTAAACCCAATTCCGAAGAAAGGTGAATACCTTTAAACCTGTGAAGGGATCAGTATCCCTTAAACGTAAGAGAGGGGGCCAATCCTCTAATCTTCTGAGTTATCCTGAGTGAATATCCTGGAGCTATATCCTGAAACATATCTTGCAAAACAATTGTAAACTAAGGTGGGTGTTAGCTTGGCTAACACCCCTCCGATGCTTAAGTCAGTATTGAGTTTCAAAGAACAAATTAAACCCAAACATATTTAAAAAGATAGAATTCATACCACTCCGAGTTAGAAATTGAATTCTAAACTCACTTGAAATAGAGCTTAAGGTGTATAGCATTCCAAGACCTCGGTAGCATATCCCCCTCTATATTCTTGAGTCTGTATGCTCCTTTCCCTGCTTCTGATTCAACCTCATATGGTTCTTCCCATTTTGGAGCTAACTTGCCATCGGCAGGATTAGTAGTATTTTGAAAAGCCTTTCTTAACACCCAATCTCCAACCTTAAATCTTCTGGTTCTAATATTCTTGTTATACGCCCTGGATATTCTCTGTTGATATGCTGCCATCCTTAGCCTTGCCGCATCTCTCTTTTCATCTATAGTGTCTAAATCCTGACTCAAGGCTTCAGGATTCTTCTCAGGATCACTTAAGACAGATCTTGCAGTAGGTATCGTCATTTCCGTTGGAATCATTGCTTCTGCTCCAAACACCAAGTAAAATGGGGTTTGGCCTGTTGCATTCTTTACCGTTGTCCTATCAGCCCATAAAACAAAGGGTAATTCTTCTGCCCATCTTCCTTTTTTGGATCCAAGCCTCTTCTTTAAGTTATTGACAATTATCTTGTTTGAGGATTCTGCTTGTCCATTTGCTTGAGGATGTACCGGAGTAGATGTGATCATTTTGATTCCCCAACTCTTGCAAAAGTCCGTAGTCCTCCTGCTTATGAACTGAGAACCATTATCACAGATTATCTCAGCTGGTACTCTGAATCTGGTCAGGATATTCCTCTTTATGAAGGATACTACTTCTTGGTCTTTAACTTGAACAAATGATTCAGCTTCAACCCACTTCGAGAAATAATCCGTCATTGCTAGCATAAAGACTTTTCCTCCCGGAGCTTTCGGTAGCTTTCCCACTATATCCATACCCCACTTCATAAATGGCCAAGGGGAAACAATAGGATACAATGGTTCAGCAGGTTGATGCAGTATGTTACTATGTCTTTGACATGCGTCACATCTTCGAGCATATTCTGCGGCATCTTTTCTCATTGTTGGCCAATAATATCCTGTTCTTAATACTTTTGAGAATAACGACCTGCCCCCAGCATGGTTACCACAATCCCCTTCATGTATATCCTGAAGTACTTCCTTGGCTTCAGGATCCTCCAAGCACCTCAAATACGGTCCTGCAAGAGATTTCTTGTATAAAATATTATCTATAATAGTGAATCGTGATACCTTCATCCTAAATGCCTTAGGATTTTCATTTCCAGGGATGTGTCCTTCTTTGAGATATTTTATTATTGGAGCCGTCCAGGATTTAGGATCCTCTTCAGGATGTTCTACTCCAGGATCCTGAATACTAGCTACTTCTTTATCCTGAGGATTCGTTGCAGGATATAAGACATGTAATATTGGTATTTGCGTCCCTTCAGGTATCTTGATCGATGATCCCAAATTTGCTAAGGCATCCGCTTCAGCATTATCCTCCCTTGGTACCTGTTCAAGTATAAAAACATCGAAATATCCTGCTAATTTTTTGAGAATATCGAGATATTCGATTAATTTCTCACCCTTAACTGCATAGGATCCATTAAAATGGTTAGTAATTAACAAAGAGTCAACATATACTTGCAAATTTTTGATACTCATGCTCTTAGCCAACTCTAATCCTGCAATTAAAGCCACATACTCTGCTTCATTATTAGTAGCAGGAAATTCGCACCTAATAGCCTGGGGTAATATATCCCCCTGTGGCGATTTTAGTAGTATTCCTAATCCTACTCCTCTTACATTAGATGCACCATCAGTATATAATGTCCAGGATCCTGAGGATTCTCCTAGCTGTTGAACTTCTAAGTCTACCTCGTCCTGAATGTCACTACTAAAATCAGCCACAAAGTCAGCTAAAGCCTGAGACTTTATGGCATTCCTAGGTTCATATACTAAATCATAAGCACTCAACTTTACTGACCACTTGGCCATCCTGCCTGACATCTCTGGTTTCCTAAGCACATTTTTGATAGGATAATTTGTTTTAACATGTATCCTATGTGTCTCGAAATAATGCCTAAGTTTCGTTGATGCCATGACTAATGCTAGTATCAATTTTTCTAAATGAGAATCCCTAGTTTCAGCATCTAACAAACTTTTACTAACATAATAAACAGGATACTGCTGACCTTCATGGTCTTTTATAAGAACGGCACTTACAGCATTCCCTGATACAGCAAGGTACAGGGATAGTGGTTCACCATTTTCCGGCTTCATCAATAGAGGTGCGGTTGAGAGATACCGTTTCAAATCCTGCAGGGCTGCTTCATGCTTTTCCCCCATTCGAATCTTTTGTTCTTCTTCAGGATATCATAGAAGTCTTTGCATTTCTCCGATGATCTTGAGATAAACCTGTTTAGAGCTGCTACTCGGCCTGTTAATCTTTGTACGTCCTTCATGTTTGAGGGTGATTTTATATCCAGGATAGCTTTGATCTGCTCTGGGCTTGCTTCTATCCCCCTCTTTGTCACCATATATCCAAGAAACTTTCCTGCCCCCACTCCGAAATGGCATTTGGCAGGATTCAGCTTCATGTTGTATCGATCCAGGATATCAAATGCTCCCTTGATATCCTGGAGGTGATCCTCAGCCTTTTTAGATTTCACCACCATATCATCGATATATACCTCCATGGTGTCCCCCAGTTTGTCTTTGAACATCATGTTTACCAATCTTTGGTATGTTGCACCTGCATTTTTCAAACCAAAAGGCATAGCTGTATAACAATAAATACCTGTTGGTGTCATGAAGGCAGTATCCTCCTGGTCAGAAGGTTCCATTTGGATCTGTTGAAATCCTGAAGATGCGTCCATGAAGGTCAGCATTTCATGCCCGGCAGTGGCATCTACCATTGCATCAATGTGTGGAAGAGGAAATGGGTCTTTAGGACAAGCTTTGTTCAAGTCTGTGTAGTCCACACAAACTCTCCATTTCCCATTTTTCTTCTGTACTACAACCACGTTTGCTAGCCACCTTGGGAACTTAACCTCCCTGATCATTCTGGATTTTAATAATCTCTCAACTTCCTCCTGGATAATTGTGTTCCGCTCAGGAGCAAATTTCCTTCTTTTTTGTTGCACAGGCTTGAATGATTTATCAATTCCAAGCTTGTGAGTGATAATATCTTTGGATATGCCTGTCATATCCTCATGCTTCCATGCAAACGTAGACATCCTGCATTTCAAAAAGTTAATTAGTTGTTCTTCAATATCCTGAGGGATATTGGTCCCTACGAGCACCGAAATATCGGGATTATCCTGGTCCAAGATAATTTTCTTCATATCCTGCTCCGAATCCTCCACGATATCCTGGGCCCGTGTCTTTAATTGCTATGCTGCACTATGTTTGGTTGAGGATTTCATCGAGGATGAGTAGCATTCTTTCGCCTCCTGCTGATCACTATCAACTTTGACCACTCCCCAAGGGGTAGGTATCTTGATGCATTGGTGATATGTTGATGGCACGGCCTTCATATCGTGAATCCAGGGTCTTCCCAGTATGATGTTATAGCAGGATAGTGAATCCATCACACAGAAATGTTGTATCGAGTTGACTCCTTCAACGTATACTGGTAACTTTATCTCTCCCGCTGTGTTTCTAGCCTCTCCACTGAATCCAACAAGCACGGTAGACTTTGAAGTGATATCCATTGGAGATACATTCATTCTCTTCAGAGTTTCTAGTTGGATTATGTTGACGAAGCTGCCATTATCAACCAGTATCCTGCGTACAAAATGGTTAGCCACATATAACGTTATTACCAGAGCATCATGGTGAGGATCTTGGACAGTATCCCTGTCATCAGCATCAAAAGTGATCACTTTGTCAGTTGTGAGGGTAGTCATCCTGACAGGTTTGTCTCCCTTTTCGGCCTTGGCTTCCTTTGCATGTCTCTTTGCTGCCGAATACGAAGTTCCACAAATGTCGGATCCTCCCGAAATGAAGTTGATTATCTTGGCATCGGCGGGAGGTGATGCTGCTCGTTCAGGATCCTTCTCAGTATCCTGACCCTTATTCTTCTTTCTTCCTAAGAGATCTTTCAGATATCCCTTGCTTAGAAGATAGCTTATTTCTTTCCTTAGAGCAATGCAATCCTCAGTCACATGTCCGAAATCTTCGTGGAAAGCACACCATTTTGACTTATCTTTCCAGTCAGCCTTTTGTTGATTCTTTCGAGGCCATCTAGCCTTGTCTCCCAGACCCTGCATAGCATACATCAATTTAGGAATATTAACAGAAAAGCAATATTCGGACAACTCAGGATACTCTTCAGAATCCTCATCTTCGACAGCGTTCACTCTTTTGTTTTCATTTCTACTATACGGCTTAGGCCGATATGACTTGAACGAGGATTCTGACTTCCTATTAGTTGACTCATAAGTGTTGGATGAGTTCATCCTTTCTTGCATCTTCCTGTCATCTTCCAGACGGATATATCTCAAAGCCCTGTTACGAGCTTCGTCAAGATTCCTGTAGGGATTCATTACAAGATCCTGATAAAACTGAGAATCCTTTTGTAACCCCATCTTGAAAGCTTGCACAGCTGTTGCAACATCAAGATGTGGAATATCTAAGGATTCTCGACTGAATTTGTTCACATAATCCCTCAAGGATTCCTGAGGCACTTGAGTTATCCTGTAAAGATCACTGGTTAGTTTCTCAAAACTCCGACTACAAGAAAACTGACTGTTAAATAAATTAACCAAATGAGCAAATGAAGTAATTGAGTGAGGAGGAACGTTTAATAGCCATTTTAAGGCCGATCCTGTTAGAGTAGAACCAAATCCCTTGCACAAGCACGCTTCCTTGAGCTCCGGAGGGATAGGGTTAATCTCCATTATTTGCCTATACTGAGCAATATGCTCCTCAGGATCCGTACTCCCATAATAAAGCTTCATGTTGGGAGTTTGGAATCTCTTAGGGATCTCAGCCTCACAGATAGGATATGCAAAACGAGATATCTTGTGGCTGTCTTGAGACACTTCCGGGATTGGCTGGACCACCCCAGGTACACTAGATATCATGTCCTTCAACTTCTGAAGTTCCCTGGTAAGTGCTGATGTTACACCTGTATCCTGCAAAGATCCACCACTGTTAGTAGCATGAGTATTATTATTATTCGACACGTTACCCATTGGAGGATTCTGTCCATATCCTGAAGCATATCCTGAGCTCCTCATGGTTGATGTCCTGATCGATGAGGGTATTTCAGGAGTTTGATTCTGAGGAAGACTAGGCACGATGTTCCCCCTGTTATCCTCGGTATATACAGCTGAACTAAAGTTCAACGCTCTGGGGTGTAATGGAGTGACATTGTCCTCAGCAGATCTGCTCGAGCCAGACTTCAGGAGTTGTATTTCCCTCAAAAGCATTTGGTTTGTTTCCTGTTGCTGCCTCATTTGTTCCTGCACACTTCCAAATAAGGTTAAAATTTCATTATTAGAAGCTAAAATGGGAGCAGATCCCTGGACACTCCGAGTTGGGATAACATCTTGAGATTGTGTAGAGGCTGGCATCCTTGGAGGAGGTGGTGGAAGCACCGAACCGGTAGTAGCAGAAGTCATAGCAGACACAGTAGAGGAACTCATGTTTGATCTTGAGGCCATTATGGACAATGTGGCAAAAAGTTTTGAAAATTGAAAACCAATTAGCGATTTGACAAAAAGTTTTAGTAAAGAGAGCACCACTTGCCCCACGGTGGGCGCCAAATTGTTTTTGGTCAAAAATTACCGAAGTAATTAAGTGATCAAATTAGTTTAGTGAGGTAGTGTGCTAGAAATGAGTGTTGAAAATATGTTAATCAAGTTAATTTGTAAAAACAGTTTCAGGATACGGCTCAGGATATAGAGCTGTATCTATGATCAAACAATGAGCAAAAGTAAAGTAAACGACACAAGATGTACGAGGAAAGCCCTTGATCAATCTAGATCGCCGGCATAAAACCTCGGGAGCTGACAATCACAGCTGCCTAGTTCTTCTATTGCTTCAAAAATGAGGATACAGTGCAGGATGTGGTACGGATCGACTAAGTGTTACAACGAAACTTGAATACAAGTGTGGTGTTTGCGATGAGCTAGAGAGTGTAAGTGTATGAGAGTGTTAGTGAAAAATTGTGTGTTCTAAGCTGATCCGCCCCCATCTATTTATAGTAAAGATAAAATAACAAACTACCCTAAACTTGCGGGATCCACCGAATATTCCTTCTTCGAACGTTGTAGACCTGGTCTTTCGGGCTCAACGTCTCTTCCTCAACAAATTCGTCCGAGTCTTGAGGAGAAGAAGTCCTCTTGACCGTTAGCAAGTCTCAGCCCTTAACCTGCAAGTGGTTAATTCAATAAGCCTCAGGATATCGCCCAAGATGTTAGCAATATCCTCTTCCAGCATCCTGGTCACAAATGAACAAACATAGGCAGGATATTGGTCAGGATATATAATTGTCCAAAATGACCCCTAACAATAACTAATTTGGTTAAGACATTTTTCGCACATAATATTAGCACACTACCTCACTTAACTAATTTGATCACTAAATTGCTTCGGTAATTTTTGACCAAAACAGTAACGTTTTACAATTTTTTTTCTATCTCTACACTTGATTAAATATTAAAAGTTGTAATCGATTGTTATATGCTGCGCATCTGTAACACCCCAAAAATGGGTTTTGTAATTTAAACCCGGTTAATGTAATGGAACGGGTAAAAATACCGTTAGGGGTAAAAGTGAACCCGTAAATGAATATTAACTAGGAATATTAACCTAGTTGAATATTAGTATCGTAGGTATTAAACGAAGGGTTGTAGCCTTATTTAATTAAAACGAAACATGAGGGACCAAAGTGAACAACTTGGAAGTTGTTTTATTAAAACAAAACAACACACACGCATACACACACATCGTGTGTGTGTTCATCCACGAGCAGGGAAGGCTCCCTTGGAGCCAAAACCCTAAACTTCACAACTTCTCTAAATTGAAAGGCTAAACGAAGCCCAAATTCACAACCGAACATGAATTAACGATCACCTCCACAAGGGGATCGTAAGGTATGTCTCAAAACTTAGATTTGATGATCTTGTTTGAAGTGGGTTATGATCAATCGATGAATTTGTATGCAATTAAGCTTGTAGAGGTGTTAGAAACACCAAATAGAACTTGTGTTATGAATAATTTCAAGTAATTGGGTGATTTAGAATGAAACCCATTGCATGAGTGTGAAGATGATGATCATGATGAACTATTGTTAGATGAATTGAAAGAAATATGGTGTTGATATGTTTGATGATTATGTGTTAATGATACTTGTTGATTAGTAAGAAGATTTGATGAAATATGAATGAACTAGGAAGATTATGCTTAAACTAGTTGTACATGGTGCTTAGGAAGTAGTACGCACACCAAGAATTGTACGCGGTTGAAGATCGAGTCAAGACATGGATTGTACGTGGATGCGTATGTGGTCACTTAATTCGATATATGTAGGATAGTTGTCAATTAAATTTTAAAAAGGAATTAATGTATTTAAGCGAAAGAAAGAATGTCATTAAAGAAATTTTAATTATGTGTTTTCCGCTGCGAATTTTGAGTTTCAACGTGTTAGGGCGTTACAGCATCATTGATATTTATTTTATATATCATTTTCTTTTTATACAACTGATCTATATAAAAAACTGGATATTAATTTCTGTCTTAATTTATAAAATTTAAAACATCATTCACCTTAACAGAAAAAATAAACTGAGTTAGTGGTTTGGATGAAAATTTATAAAAATTATGTGACAAAACTATTAATTTTTTTTATAAAAACTGCATGTATATTCTGTTTTATATATGTGTGAGAAAATTAATTAAATAAAAAATTAAAAAGAGTTTCAGTAAATTGCCAAAATCGTCCCTGAGGTTTTATATTTACCAGTTTCATCCAAATATCCTTCAACTTAACATAAAAAGTAAACTAAGTTAGTGATTTGGATGAAAATGGCAAAAAATACCAAAGGTGTAGGGCTGTTTGGCACAAAAAAAAGTCATTTTGAATGAAACTAGCAAACAGGCCTAAACCTCATGGATGATTTTAGCAATTTACTCTATTTCAAATAATGACCGTCATTAAAAGTAGCAGATGTGTATTTTTTTTTAATTTCAGTTGATGTATTTTTTTTATTTTTTATGAATTTTTTTAGTATTATTTTATGTATGTTTTTAATTTTAATGTTTGATTTTAAGCAATATTCCGTATGAATAAAATTAAACTGAAAAGAAAAAAAACAAATGGTACAATTGTAAAATATTAAATAGTTTTTCTATCATCTAATTCATTATTATCTTTGATTAATTAATTAGTCACAAAGACTATGATCCTCAACACTAAAAAAATTGCCTACACATATTAAAATTTATCCTACATCTTTTGAAATTTATCCTACACATATTGAAATATATCCTACATGGCTTGTAATTCATCCTACACACCTCGTAATTTATCCTACATTTTAAATTAATTTTTTTCTTCTTTGAATTTTTTTTAAAAATAAGTTATAGATTTAATATAGTTAGCTATTAAAAGGAAGACTATCAATTAATGGTCTATCTAACTTTTCCAATATACCCTTACACTAATATTAAATACAAAAATTTAATGAAGTATTCTTATTGGTTAAAATTTCTTTTTTTTTATTCTTACAAAAAAATCTACTTATTTGAACCCTCCACTAATCTATATTTATATATAAACAAAACATTAAAATAAACTATAATATAAATATTTTTATACAGTTAATTGTAAAAGTATGTGATGATGTGAAGAGTGGGGTGGAAGTTTGTTGATGTAGAAAAAGTGTGTGTGTGTGTGGGGGGGGGGGGTTGAAGTAAGTTTGAAATCTGTAACATTGGGTTGGAGGTTTGTCGAAGTCTACCATTGCGGATGCTCCACTTGAGGTTGTGAAGGAGTAACATTTTCACTTGCCAATGGTTAGTGTTTGAGATGAGGGATTCAAGTAGTTTAGGGATAACTTTTTGATTTGTAAGGGAATTAAATTAAATACTAAATGATTGACAAAGATTTTTGTGGACGGATGACTAAAATGAAGTGTTGGATCGTCTGTGACCCTAAATAGTCAGTATGAGTAGTTCATCATCAAGTACAAAGGCGGAATCAATGTAAAAGATGTCAACACAGCTTGTTCCTTTCTAATCTTTATCTATTACTGATTTCCTGAGCTTTTACAACTCTGATTACAATTCGGCAGAACCTCGGCTCTCAAACACACACTAGTAATTCCGTATGAAATGAACATGCACAACACCTATATATAGCCTGAGTGATTTCGTTTAAAAGTGACACGTCCCTGTTCAAACGAAATTACATGAGTTAATTTCGTTTGAACATGCACATGTCCCATTCAAACGAAATTACATACTTAACCAAAAACAAACCCTAATTTGATCCCTGTTGTGCACTCGTTTATCCTATCTAGACATAAGACTCGATTAAGACGAAGTTAACAGACACTAGATGCACCAACAGACTCCCCCTTGGATGTTGACGAAGTCTTCGGCGTCGAGTCTTTAGTCTTTGTCTCTTTCCAAATTGTCTTGACATAGTAAAAGCTTCCTTCAATCTTTGTCTTCAAACTTTAATCTTCAATCTCCCTTTTGAGTGCTGATCCAGAATTCTGACTCCCCCTATCACAGACTCCCCCTCTCGATAAGCTAGGACTTGAATTCTGGTTCAAAATTTGACATTTTCTTTGCCATGGGGATTCCTGTTACCTGCACAATCTCTACCTAAATATAAGATATATGACAATAACAGTTTCAATCCAAACTTACCATTCAATCCTCATTTGATGGTTTTATCAGTGTTAGAAATCCACTTAAGTATTCAGGTTCAAATTAATGACCCTGATTACTCAATTTATCTACCAAGTCCAACTTAATGACCTTGGTTGATCTGAGACAATTCACACTGACATTTGATTGACTTTTTCAAACATTTTTCTGAAAATTACAAGTTTCAAATTAATGAACTTGCTTTAACTTTTTCATCTTTCACAAACTTATCATGTTAAACTCCCAACTCATCATCCAGCCCAGAAACTTCCTGCATCTGCTTCAATTCGAATCTGAAGATCAGCTTTCCCCTTTGGTTTGTCGGAAAATAAAGCAGAAGTGTAAAATCTTTTTGGATTTTGAATAAAGTTTCTAAACTAGAAATGAATTACAGAAATAAAATGCAGTAAAAGTAAACTATTTACAAACATATTTTTGGTGAGCATGTTAGGGAATCATATCAGCTATTCGACAAGTCACAAGTACCGTTAAGCTTTGATTACATACTCAGAATTAAACAATTCACTTAGATTGTCGATATACTGATCCACTTAAATTCTCACACAAATTTCAATCTGTCCAGGATACGAATTAGATGAATTAGAGACTTAAACTTATACGTGTGTCCCACCTCTTGAATATACTCCCGTATCCAGATCCCAATATTCAGTCTTACAGGTGAGTATACCACAGATGATATCTGTAAGGGAATAAATTATGAAACCGTCGAAAACGTGAGAGCTCAGGTCAGAACTTCCGTTCAGCAGAGAGATGACTGTTTGGCTTTGGGTGGTCCCCTTTAGAAGATCTTTTTTACAACAGCATTGATTAGCAATTTTATTGTCTCATCAATTTATGCTGAGGGCGGCGCTATATTTCAAGCAAGCGGTAAAGTATTCTCTGGGGACTAGGCCATTGCTTCCGCAAAATCAGATGTCCCGAGATAATACCCCAGATATCACTGAGTATAAAGACCTAGTATCTCAGAAAGAGGGATCTTTCAAACAAGATTTCAGGGGTTACCTATATATCCAAGTAGTGTTTCCCACGAAATAAGTAAATATAGATTTAGGTTTATATCCCGAACAAACCTACTAAATTTGTAAAAATCTATCGGCACATCATCAGCGAGACTGTTTAACGCATTTAAACATTCCATTTCTTTAGCATACCGTAACTGTCAAGCCGATGTACTATCATTTTCCCTTTTTACACAAGCTCTTTTCTGGTTTTCTATTGTTTTTGGATTTTGAAAATATCTCATGTTTTTGTATTTTTGAATTTTTTTACTGTTTTTGTATTTTCTGAAAATATTACCCTATACTCTCCCCCTAAATATCAAAACAGGTAAAAAATCGACAAACCATTGCAGATTGCTTCTCAACATCATCTACAATGTCTCCTTCATCAACGCCAAGAATCTCATCCGACACCGATAAAAGCTTCATACCGTTCATTTTTAGCAAATATTTAAAACGAGTTTTGTCAAAAGCTTTGGTATGCAAATCAGCTCTTTGCTCGTCAGTGTGGATTTTCTCAATTCGTATCAACTTCTTCTCGGAACAATCGCGAATGAAGTGATGACGAATTTCAATGTGTTTCGTTTTAGCGTGATGAACATGATTTTTAGTAATGTTAATCGCTGCCTCATTATCAACAAAGATAGGGGTGTTTAGAAATTGCAAACCGTAGTCGCGCATTTGTTGCTGGATCCACAAGATCTGAGAACAACAACTGCTCGCAGAAACATATTCAGCTTCATATGTGGATAAAGCCACAGAGGTTGCTTTTTGCATTGCCAGGTGACCAATCGTTGTCCGAAAAACTGGCACCCCGCTGTTGTTGATTTAGCGTTAACTTTGCAGCATCCGAAATCAGAATCCGAATACCCTTCGAGCATTAAATCGCCTTCTCTTGGATACCACAACCCCAATGATGGAGTTCCTTTCGGGTAGCGTAATATCCTTTTCACAATTACCATATGCGAAGCTCTAGGATTAGACTGAAACCGCGCTGCGAGGCAGGTTGGATACATAATATCGGGTCTTGAAGCTGTCAAATACATCAACGAACCTATCATGGAACGATACTGCGTTTCATCTACCTTCTCTCCGGTGAGATCAGGGTTTATCCCATGGTTCATCGCTAATGGGGTGGAAGCTGGAGTAGAACCTGACATCCCGAATTTCTCCAAGATATCATGAACGTACTTCGTTTGATGTATGAAAATTCCTTTGGGTAGTTGATCAACCTGTAGTCCCAAAAAGAATTTCATCTCACCCATCGATGACATTTCAAATTTCTGCTTCATAACTTGTTCAAAATCTTTGCACAAATTTTCATCTCACCCAAATATGATGTCGTCCACGTATATCTGAACTATCAGAAGATGTCCGTCGACCTCTTTGGTGAAGAGAGTGGCATCCACTTTTCCACGGATGAAGCTGTTAGCTAGTAGGTGTTGAGACAATGTCTCGTACCAAGCTCTCGGGGCCTGGTGTAAACCATACAGCACTTTGTCTAGCAAGTAGACCTTGTCTTTGTGGTTTGGATCGGTGAAGCCCGGTGGCTGTCCGACATATACCTCCTCTTTTACCTTCCCATAGAGAAACGCCGATTTGACATCTAACTGATAAACTTTGAAATTTTTCCAAGATGCAAATGCTAGGAAGATTCTGATCGCTTCTAGTCTCGCAACTGGAGCATATACTTCAGTGAAATCTATACCCTCCTGCTGACTAAAGCCCTGGACTACGAGTCGAGCTTTGTTACGAACAACAACCCCACGATCATCCCTCTTGCACTTGAACACCCACTTGGTGTTTATCTTCCTTTGACCATCAGGCAAGTCTACTAACTTCCACACACCTAACTTCTCAAACTGACTCAACTCTTCTTGCATGGCATTGACCCAAGAATCTTCAGTTAGCACCTCTTTATAAGTTCGCGGTTCGATCTGCGAAATAAAACAACTTTGTGAAAACTCAGTTTGTAAAGGAGCAACTGTAGAATAAAAGCAAGTAAGGCCTTGGTCAATTTGTCGTCTTACGCGTACGCCTGCTTGCAATTCTCCAATGATCAATTCCTCTGGATGGTATGAAAGAGTTCTTGGCATCACCTCGCCTGGAACATCTACCTCGCCTTCCAAATTTGTGATATTTTGATTTGCACCTTGTTCACTGACTGGAACTGTTTGACTTGAGATCTGAATTTGCTCCCCCTTAGAATCTGAATCACCATGATCAAATACCGGTCCATTATCAGATTCTTGATTATCATTGACTGCCGTCTGATTATCATGAGCAACTTCATTTTGTTGAATATCATCATGTTCTCCAGCATTGCTCGGACCTGCTTCATCATCATTCAAAGCTTGTCGTTGACGACTGAAAGTTTCTGCTGGGAATCTTTCCTGCGATTCTTCATACTCTCTCAAAATATCCAACTCGTCAAAGAAATCTTCTTCTTCTTCCTTTTCTTCTTCCATGTCAAACGAATCCCATAAAGTATCATAATGAAAACGCCATGAATCTCCAGGATTCTGTGGTGGCATTGTGTGACCTTGGCATTCAACATTGTGTGCTTCAATAATCCACTTCAAGCTAGGAACAAAGACTCGTTTCTGAGGACTTGAGTAACCCACGAAAATTCCTTCAATGCTCTTTGCACCAAATTTTCCAAAAGGCTCTAGAACAGTACATGGAGACCCAAACGGTTCTAAATACTTCAGGTTCGGTTTGCGGTTATTGATCAACTCAAAGCATATCTTGTTGAATTTCTTCACTGTGAGAACCCGGTTGAGCGTATAGCATGCAGCTGAGACTGCTTCTGCACAAAAATTTACAGGTAGTTTGGAATCAGCAAGCATCGTCCTGGCTGTTTCGATTAGTGTCCTGTTCTTTCTTTCAGCTACTCCATTCTGCTGCGGAGTGTAAGGAGCACTAAATTCATGCAATATACCTCTCTCATCACAATATTCTTCCATCTTGTTGTTCTTGAACTCAGTACCATTATCACTTCTAATTCTTCTGATACGCCTTTGGTACAAGTTTTCAATTTTTCTGAACAACGCCATCAAACTATCAAACGTCTCATCTTTAGACTTCAGAAATGATACCCACGAAAATCTGGAATAATCATCAGTTACTACTAGACAGTAGAGATCCCCGGTAATACTTTTGACATTTACTGGACCAAACAGATCCATATGGAGTCTCTCTAACGGTCTCGAAACTGAATTGACTGTCTTTTGAGAATGCGATTTCTTCTTTTGCTTGCCTTTGATACAGCTAATGCACTCCCCTTCCAGATGAAAACCTTTCACATGAACACCAGTAACTAAATCATTGTGCACCAAGTGATTCATTTTTCTAAGATGTATATGACCCATCTTCCGGTGCCACAATTGCGATTCTTTCTCCGTTGCTCTGGACACAAAACAGTGTGCTTGACCCGTGGTTGTAGTAGCTACGCTCATGTCCAACACGTACAGATCATTCACTCTAGGTGCCCTCATGATAATCCATTCTTCGGGAACAACAAATCCTGGTTTCAAGATCAAACATTCTTTGTCTGTAAAGTGCGTTGTGTACATGCGATCACACATCTCTCTGCTGAAAATGCTGTTCTTGGAGAACCAGTCTTTGGTAGATTTCCTCTGTAGTATAACTCCACATTCTGCTGATAGGATGAGTTGTTGACTTTGCTAGATTTCTTGATCTCCAACTCGTGACTCTCCAGTCTTTCTATAAGCAGATCCACTGTCAACTCTTCAGACTTGATTGTATTCTTCAGCATTAATGCAAAGTACTGCCAATCTTGTTCATTCGGCAGCGAGTCGAACAGTTTGTCAACCAACTCTTCTTGAGTATATACAATTTTGTGTCTTGCCAGCTCCAATTTCAGATGCCCAAATCTCTCAATCATCTTGGAAACAGATTCGTTCTTTAAATAACCAAATAAATCAAACTCTTTTCTTAGCAATTTCTTTTTATTTTTTACTATCTCAGCACTGCCTACACATTTTACCCTCAGTTTCTCCCAAAGATCTTTTGAATTTTCATATTCAATTAATGAAATTATATCATCTCTCACAGACTGATGGATCAACGCGATGCACTTTTGTTCAGCAATATATCTTTCAATATCATCAGTATCTGTCAAACTTTCACCAAAACTATCTCCTTTAACATAACCAATCTTTAAACTTTTCCAGCTTGGATATGCAAAGGCTTGAAGCCACTCGTCAAATTTTGTAGCCCGCCGATTATAATCTTCTATTGCCAACAACTTTGGAGGTTTGTTATGTCACACCCCGAAATCCACACGCGGAGTACTACCGCTTGGAGGCGTGACATGACCAGGATCAAGCCACCAATCATATTGAACATAAGTATATAGTAAAAGTCATTCATCAATACGATAGGTGTTTCCAAAACCAAATATAAACAAGTGTGTAGCGGAAGCAATAATGTAAAATCCAACATAAGTTTAAGTACAAAATGTCATAATGTTTAACAACACATTCACGATCCATGTCCACAACGACTGTGCCTCCCGTGCAAGCTCCAAAAGTACCTAAGGTCCTGCAAGGCATGTAACAGAGAGTCAACAACTAGTTGAGCGAGTTCACAGTTGGTTATTTAGTTATAATGTTCGTATCGTAAATCATATGTTCGTTTAGTAATCATGTATCGTATGTAATAGCATCGCGGCCCTCTAGACATATTTGCGAAGTTTAGTGGGGTTTCCCAAGTTTTCTAGACTAGGTATATTTGTATCGCGGCCCTCCAGGCATGTTTGCGAAGATTAAAGTATAGTTCGCGGCCATTCCAGGCATGTTTGCGAAGATTGTTCTAGTATCGCGGCCGATCCCGGCATGTTTGCGAAGAGAAGTATATGTATCACTAGTCTAGTAGTATCTACCATTGACCTTCCTCTCCCGAGGCCAATGGTATGTAATTTCGATAACTCTTAAGCATAAATAATCAATCAACCCATTCCCAACCCCGGGAATCCCATGCCTTGGTAGAAGTGTGAACTCACCTTGTTTGCTCGGTATGCTAAGTTAAGTGCTCACAATAAATCAGTCAAGTCCTATAGTGCACGTATATTCAATCAGTTCACATTGTTTGTAAAGTTTCACATTGAACTAGTGTCACAATTATATCACAGAGTGTGTTTGGCAGTTTACATCTTGTATCATGTAAACAGTTAAACCAATTCATGCAAATTCATCTTACCCATATTAGCTTTCACAGTTAATTGAGCTAGTTAACCGAACTAACATATTCAAACAGGGGTACACAGTTACAAAGTTAACATTTAATAACTAACTGTGTCACATGCTTTTTTCTTAACTAAGCTACATATTTAACAGAATGTCATCCATGAATCTTACATAGTGAGTAAAGTTAATCTGAGTTAATAAACTTAACTCAGTTAGTAGGCTAAATATGGTTACATAACTAATCAGAGTTATTATATGTAATTTAATAAGTTAACAACTTAATAAATTTAACCAGTTAACAGATAACAGTTGGGCCGAAAACACATGAGTGCCGAAAACCCCTTTATAGCCGAAAACCCCATTAGCCGAAATCCCCTTTTTGTTGCCGAAAACCCCATTAGCCGAAATCCCCTTTATGTTGCCGAAAACACCATTATAGCCGAAAACCCTTTATGTGGCCGAAAACACTAGGTGGGCCGAAATCACTCCCTGGGCCTAGAACACTTGGGCCAAAACTGTTTTGGGCCGAAATCACTTATGTGATTTCGTCCAGCTTATAAATGGTGGGGTGTTTTCGTTGAACATAATCATCTTCCACAATACTCACTATAACATAAAAACCCAGCAACCAAATCTCATTACAGTTTCATGATCTGGTATACTTGAAATCATTCCATCAAATTATGATATGTAACAATTACACTACCAAATCATTGTGAAATCTAGAACATAATTCCATCAGTTTATCATTCATAACATATACCCACTGTTGATCCAAACATCCAATATTCAGACAGTTCATAGATAATAATTATCTAACAATCACACAATGATCAATCACATATTCACATATATAAATATATACATACATCATGATTAAACATCCAATAATCATACGATAAGCATCTTAAACAACTGAACGTGAAGATCACTAACCAAGGATTTAAACAGAGGTTTTTGCTTCAAGATGAGTTCTCTTTTGTTGGGTTTTCAGAGGTAGAGAGAGAGAAAGTGATAAGATATGGTTTGGTAAATGTGAGACTTCTAAGAGAAGATTGTTTATAAAATGATTACATATAAAATATCTCAACACTGGGCCAAGGCCCATCATCTGATTTAGTTGGTCATCAGTGGACGAAAACACCTAAAGTGTTTTCACCACTTGGGTGATTTCATGGATACTTGTTTCCAGTAAAAGTTCATCTTTATTTACCATGTTAATTAATACAAAGCCTTATGAACATACACTCACATATAATAAATATTATGGATCCCAATTATAAAATATCAATCGAAATACGATATAACGTATTACAAAGATAAGCGTTGTGAAACCACGAGTCGTATTAACAAACAACTAAAATAAAATAAATAAAAAAAATTTTAACGTGCACTAAATGCGAAGATGGAAAACTTGGAAACTCGAGTTGTCACATTATCCCCAACTTGAAAGAAATTTCGTCCCGAAATTTAGCATGCGGTTACTGAGGAAGCTAGGTAAGTTATCGTTTACTGGTTCTCCTAGGGTGTCACATCATCCCCCCGTTGATTAGGAATTTCTTCCCGAAATTCTGTAGTAGCTTCAGCCTCAGTAGTAGTTGCATTGTTTTCGAACAACTGGGGATATTTGAGTTCCATTTGGTCTTCGCGTTCCCAGGTGAACTCTGGGCCACGACGGGAGTTCCAACGAACTCGAACAAGAGGTATCCTGGTGTTCTTGAGGACCTTAACATCCCGGTCCGTGATTTCAACTGGTTCCTCGACGAAATGCAATTGTTCGTCGATAGTGAGCTCCTTCAGAGGAACTATGTGGGTCTCATCTGACAGAAACTTCTTCTGATTCGACACGTGGAAAACGTTGTGAACTGCACTGAGTTCAGCTGGTAAATTCAGTCTGTAGGCCACTTTGCCTATCTTCTCTATGACTTCAAATGGTCCAACGTATCGTGGATTGAGCTTGCCTCGTTTGCCAAAACGAACAACACCCTTCCAGGGTGAAACTTTGAGTAGTGCTCGATCCCCAACCTGGAATTCGAGTAGTTTCTTGTCTTTATCGGCGTATACTTTCTGACGGTCACGAGCTGCCGCCATGCGTTGTCGTATTTGAGCAATCTTTTCAGTAGTATCAACTACCATTTCTGGACCTGTGATCTGACTGTCACCCACCTATGCCCAACAAAGAGGTGATCGGCATTTACGCCCGTATAATGCCTCAAATGGAGCAGCTTTAATGCTGGTGTGGTAACTGTTGTTGTACGAAAATTCCACAAGTGGCAGATGTCTTTCCCAGCCCTTGCCAAAGTCAATTACGCACGCCCGAAGCATGTCTTCTAGAGTTTGAATAGTGCGCTCAGACTGCCCGTCTGTCTGAGGATGATAAGCCGTGCTCATGTCTAGACGAGAGCCAAAAGAATTGTGCATTGCTTGCCACAGTTCTGAAGTAAAACGTGCATCACGATCGGAGATAATAGAGGTGGGCACCCCGTGCCTCGAGACAACTTCCTTAAGGTATATGTCTGCTAGAGTGGAGAACTTATCCGTTTCCTTGATAGCCAAGAAGTGAGCAGACTTTGTGAGTCGATCCACGATCACCCAAATAGTATCATTTCCGCGCTGAGATCTAGGTAGGCCAGTAACAAAATCCATGGAAATTTGCTCCCATTTCCATTGTGGTATCTCAGGTTGTTGGAGTGGGCCTGATGGTTTCTGATATTCCGCTTTGACTATCGCACAAGTCAAACACTTGCTAACATAAGTTGCTATGTGGGCCTTCATGCTAGGCCACCAATATGTAGTTCTGAGGTCGTGGTACATCTTATCCGAACCAGGATGTACTGAGTAGCGAGACTTATGAGCTTCATCCATTACAAGCTCGCGTAAATTACCATAGAGTGGGACCCAGATGCGTCCGGTTACATAATAGGCGCCGTCTGCCCTTTGTTCTAACCGTTGCCTTGAACCGCGTAGAGCTTCAGCCCTGACGTTTTCTGGTTTCAATGCTTCTACCTGAGCATCTCGTATCTGTGAAGGAAGACTGGACTGAATAGTGAGTTGCAACGCTCGTACACGCCTAGGTGTAGTATCCTTTCGACTGAGGGCGTCGGCCACCACATTGGCTTTGCCCGGATGGTACTTTATAGCACATTCGTAATCGTTCAGTAACTCGACCCATCGACGTTGTCGCATGTTCAATTCTTTCTGCTTGAAGATATGCTTAAGACTCCTGTGATCGGTGTAGATGGTGCACTTGGTGCCATACAGATAATGTCTCCATATCTTGAGTGCAAAGACAACAGCTCCAAGCTCTAAATCGTGCGTAGTGTAATTTCGTTCGTGAATCTTAAGTTGGCGTGAAGCATAAGCAATAACTTTATCCCGTTGCATCAATACACATCCAAGACCTTGGATAGATGCATCGCAGTAGACTACAAAATCGTCCGTGCCTTCAGGCAATGAGAGGATAGGTGCGCTACAAAGTCTATCCTTTAAGTGCTGAAACGTTGTTTCCTGTGTATCACTCCAACGGTAAGCAATACCTTTCTGTGTCAGTAATGTAAGCGGTTGTGCAATCTTTGAGAAGCCTTTGATGAACCGTCTGTAATAACCCGCCAAACCTAAGAATTGGCGTATTTCTGTCGGTGTGCTAGGTGCAGGCCAGTTCTTGATCGAATCTACCTTGGATGGATCAACATGAATCCCATCCTTGTTTACCACGTGGCCTAGAAAGTGGACTTCACGAAGCCAGAAGTCGCATTTTGAAAACTTAGCGTACAACTGTTCCGTTCGAAGGAGTTCCAGAATAAGTCGTAAATGCTGCTCATGTTCCTCCCGATTCTTCGAATAGATCAGGATGTCGTCGATAAAAACAATAACAAACTTGTTAAGGTAAGGTTTGCACACCCTGTTCATAAGATCCATGAAGACCGCAGGCGCGTTCGTTAGCCCGAATGGCATGACCAAAAACTCGAAATGGCCGTAGCGAGTTCTGAATGCTGTTTTGGAGACGTCCTCATCCCGGACTCTCAGTTGATGGTAACCTGACCTCAGGTCAATCTTTGAGTAATAGCTCGACCATTGCAACTGGTCAAATAAGTCTTCGATGCGTGGAAGAGGATAACGATTCTTCACCGTCACCTTGTTCAGTTCGCGATAATCTATGCACATACGAAAGGTACCGTCTTTCTTCTTCACAAATAATACTGGAGCTCCCCAGGGTGAAGAGCTAGGACGTATGAAACCCTTTTCCAAGAGTTCTTGCAATTGCTTAGACAGTTCTTCCAGTTCAGTTGGAGCTAAGCGGTAAGGCGCTCGAGCTATAGGTGCTGCTCCTGGAGCTAGCTCGATCTGAAATTCGACCTGGCGATGGGGCGGTAGCCCAGGTAACTCTTCAGGAAACACTTGAGGAAAGTCGCGTACTACAGGAATATCCCCAATCTTTTTCTCTGTCGTCGATGTATCAGTAACGAGTGCTAAAATAGCTATGTGGCCCTTTCGCAGACACTTCTGAGCCTTCAAGAAGGAGATGATGCCACTCACGACACCACTCTTGTCACCTTGAACTTCGAGAGGTTCTTTGCCAGTACGGGGAATACGAATGATCTTCTCTTTGCATAGGATCTCTGCTTGCTGCTGGGATAACCAATCCATACCAATGACGATATCAAAACTACTCAGAGTTATAGGAATGAGATCGATAGAGAAAGTCTGACCAGCGAGGATAAGATTACAACCTTGAACTATGTGTGTGGCCTCTAGACTTTTACCGTCAGCTAACTCTACGACATGTTTGGTGTTCAAAAGTGTTGGTGCGCGTTTAAGCATTTGACTAACTTTCAGAGACATATAACTGGTATCCGCACCCGAATCAAATAATACGGTAACATAAAAGTCGTCGAGAAGAAACTTACCCATAACCACATTAGGATCGTTCCTCGCATCACCCCGACCAATCACAAATGCACGACCCCTAGCACCATTGTCGTTGTTGTTTCCCCCGTTGTTGTTCCCGTTGCCCTGATTATTGTTGTTGTTGTTCTGATTCTGGTTTAACTGGGGGCAGTTCCGCTTGAAGTGACCTTCAGCCCCACACTGAAAGCATGCCTTATTTCCTTGCTGTTGTTGCTGTGGCGGGTTTCGTGGAACTGGTGGCTGTTGTTGCTGGTTTTGATTCGCAGGCCTTGAGCTCCTGCAATCTTTAGCTTCATGACCTACCCTTAGACATCTCTGACAGTGGCCTTTACGACACTGACCACTGTGGTGTTTGTTGCACCTGTTACACAGTGGATGAGTTCCCCGATATCCACTCTGCCCCTGACCACCAGACGATTGCTGACTCGGGCTCTGGAAATCACTAGTCTTGCGCTGCTGCTGTGCTTGAGACTGTACAGTAGTTGAACCCCTGCTGGAATCCCCTTCCCATTTCCGCTTGTTGTCACTGGGATTAGCAGGAGTAGCTGGAGTGGTAGCGGTAGTAGTAGCGCTGATACGTTTAGGCAGCCTGTTTAGTTCCACTGCCTGATCGGTGAGGCGATGAGCTAACTTAACGATCTGTTGAATGGTGCCAAGATTTGCTGAGGTTACGTGACTTTGAATCTCCGGCACCAGACCATTGAGATACAGTTCGATACGCTTAATGGGAGGGTCCACCATAGTAGGACACAAAATAGCCAACTCATTTGATCTTCTGGTGTACGCTTCAATTTCTGACCCCGTCATTTTCAAGTGGTAAAACTCTACCTCCAGCTTATGAATATCATCACGGCTACAGTATTCCTCTTTGATCAATTCCTTGAAACCGTTCCAGGGTGTGGCGTTAGCAACAACCAACCCTAACATCTGAACTTGCGCATTCCACCAAGTCAGCGCAATGCCTTCTAGAGTACCAGTGGCGTACTTCACCCTGCGAGCCTCAGGGCATTCACACATTTCAAATACGGACTCGAGCTTTTCAAACCAATGGAGGAGTCCAACCGCTCCTTCCGTGCCACTAAAAGTAGTAGGACGACAGTCCATGAAAGTTTTGAAGGTGCAAACAGGTGGCTGAGCGTGCTGACCTGTTGTGTATAAGAATCCAGTACAAGATTAAACACAAGAGTTCGTTTAGGAGTGTAGGATCTAAAGATCCTAGTGTGAGTTACAACTGCAGGGTATACCTCCTGCTTGTGCGGCTGCAAGTGCCTCAGCAACTCGCTCGTTAATGAGAGCCGTCAATTGGGCTTGCGTCATGTTGATACGTCCAGACATGATCTTCATAGCAAAGATAACATAAGTGAGAGAGGTTCACGAATAGTGCGATGACAGAAGAGAGTAAGCACACAAGTGTTCTCATGCAATAGTGTTACGTTAATCTAAGCATACCCTGAGCAAAGTTCTATGCAATTCTATCAAGTAGGCAATAAAACATATATCATATTACCTAGGATGTTGAGTCTTGCACGTGGAGCGAGGCGTCGTTGTGGATCGTTGAGCACTGTTTCGGTTATAGTCTGGTTTTAATAAAAACGTTTTCCCCTTATTAAAACCGAGTTCTCTATAACCAATGGCTCTGATACCAATCTGTCACACCCCGAAATCCACACGCGGAGTACTACCACTTGGAGGCGTGACATGACCAGGATCAAGCCACCAATCATATTGAACATAAGTATATAGTAAAAGTCATTCATCAATACGATAGGTGTTTCCAAAACCAAATATAAACAAGTGTGTAGCGGAAGCAATAATGTAAAATCCAACATAAGTTTAAGTACAAAATGTCATAATGTTTAACAACACATTCACGATCCATGTCCACAACGACTGTGCCTCCCGTGCAAGCTCCAAAAGTACCTAAGGTCCTGCAAGGCATGTAACAGAGAGTCAACAACTAGTTGAGCGAGTTCACAGTTGGTTATTTAGTTATAATGTTCGTATCGTAAATCATATGTTCGTTTAGTAATCATGTAACGTATGTAATAGCATCGCGGCCCTCTAGGCATATTTGCGAAGTTTAGTGGGGTTTCCCAAGTTTTCTAGACTAGGTATATTTGTATCGCGGCCCTCCAGGCATGTTTGCGAAGATTAAAGTATAGTTCGCGGCCATTCCAGGCATGTTTGCGAAGATTGTTCTAGTATCGCGGCCGATCCCGGCATGTTTGCAAAGAGAAGTATATGTATCACTAATCTAGTAGTATCTACCATTGACCTTCCTCTCCCGAGGCCAATGGTATGTAATTTCGATAACTCTTAAGCATAAATAATCAATCAACCCATTCCCAACCCCGGGAATCCCATGCCTTGGTAGAAGTGTGAACTCACCTTGTTTGCTCGGTATGCTAAGTTAAGTGCTCACAATAAATCAGTCAAGTCCTATAGTGCACGTATATTCAATCAGTTCACATTGTTTGTAAAGTTTCACATTGAACTAGTGTCACAATTATATCACAGAGTGTGTTTGGCAGTTTACATCTTGTATCATGTAAACAGTTAAACCAATTCATGCAAATTCATCTTACCCATATTAGCTTTCACAGTTAATTGAGCTAGTTAACCGAACTAACATATTCAAACAGGGGTACACAGTTACAAAGTTAACATTTAATAACTAACTGTGTCACATGCTTTTTTCTTAACTAAGCTACATATTTAACAGAATGTCATCCATGAATCTTACATAGTGAGTAAAGTTAATCTGAGTTAATAAACTTAACTCAGTTAGTAGGCTAAATATGGTTACATAACTAATCAGAGTTATTATATGTAATTTAATAAGTTAACAACTTAATAAATTTAACCAGTTAACAGATAACAGTTGGGCCGAAAACACATGAGTGCCAAAAACCCCTTTATAGTCGAAAACCCCATTAGCCGAAATCCCCTTTATGTTGCCGAAAACCCCATTAGCCGAAATCCCCTTTATGTTGCTGAAAACACCATTATAGCCGAAAACCCTTTATGTGGCCGAAAACACTAGGTGGGCCGAAATCACTCCCTGGGCCTAGAACACTTGGGCCAAAACTGTTTTGGGCCGAAATCACTTATGTGATTTCGTCCAGCTTATAAATGGTGGGGTGTTTTCGTTGAACATAATCATCTTCCACAATACTCACTGTAACATAAAAACCCAGCAACCAAATCTCATTACAGTTTCATGATCTGGTATACTTGAAATCATTCCATCAAATTATGATATGTAACAATTACACTACCAAATCATTGTGAAATCTAGAACATAATTCCATCAGTTTATCATTCATAACATATACCCACTGTTGATCCAAACATCCAATATTCAGACAGTTCATAGATAATAATTATCTAACAATCACACAATGATCAATCACATATTCACATATATAAATATATACATACATCATGATTAAACATCCAATAATCATACGATAAGCATCTTAAACAACTGAACGTGAAGATCACTAACCAAGGATTTAAACAGAGGTTTTTGCGTCAAGATGAGTTCTCTTTTGTTGGGTTTTCAGAGGTAGAGAGAGAGAAAGTGATAAGATATGGTTTGGTAAATGTGAGACTTCTAAGAGAAGATTGTTTATAAAATGATTACATATAAAATATCTCAACACTGGGCCAAGGCCCATCATCTGATTTCGTTGGTCATCAGTGGACGAAAACACCTAAAGTGTTTTCACCACTTGGGTGATTTCATGGATACTTGTTTCCAGTAAAAGTTCATCTTTATTTACCATGTTAATTAATACAAAGCCTTATGAACATACACTCACATATAATAAATATTATGGATCCCAATTATAAAATATCAATCGAAATACGATATAACGTATTACAAAGATAAGCGTTGTGAAACCACGAGTCGTATTAACAAACAACTAAAATAAAAATAAAATAAATAAAAAAAATTTTTAACGTGCACTAAATGCGGAGATGGAAAACGTGCATTAAAAAAAAAATTTAATGATTCTGATCCTGAGATGCCACCATCAGGATCCAATTTGCATCCTATCGAGCTATCGAGTGATACCGCATCTTACGCAGGTTCACCTTATCAGGTTCTTGATGAATAGGACCAATACTTTAACCAATTTTCTTTTGTTAACACACTACCTTATCCTCATCCACAAACACTGCCACCTCCATAGGAGGATGAGCCAATGGAACCGGCTGAGCAGCAACCTCAACCACCACCACAACCAAGAAAGCCCCATGGTGCCTGTAAGTGTAGTATGTCTATCACTTCCGTCAATCACATATCGTAGCTTAATCAGATGAGACAAGACTGGTGCTGAACAGAGTCAAACATAAAGTTCATATGTTTAGTTGTTGATTCGTACATAACTAGATTCGTACAAATGTACATAGCTGATTTGTACAAGAGCCCATTCGTAACTGTGGGTTCGTACGAACCGAGGCCCATTCGTAATATGTTGTTACGAATCTGCAACTGGTATAAATACTAGGCTAGTCTTGTTCATTGGAAGACTTTTGGAGACATAGAGAGGAAACTCTTGTCGGTTGATTTCGTGTTTCTGTAAATGTTATACTATCAATAGAAATCAGTATTATTTACATCTTTGTGTTCAATCTACACACGTACTTGGATTCTGCACAAGATACATGTTCTACGCATTCAGTGGTTAAGGAATCGATCTTCGGAGTGAATCCACAAGTGGTATCAGAGCGGGTGATTATTTTCATGGATTGAAGACACAAGGATTCAAGCTGATCCTTCATTCGTATGAACTCAGTGAAGTTCATTCGTACGAATTAGGATTTTTTGTTATTTGACTTTCAAGTTTGATCAAGTGTTTGTTTGTTTGTAGGTTTTTTTTAAGATTAAGATCATGGGTGAAGAATTTTACAATGAGTTTTACAATGCGTTTACTTCCGATTCATCCGACATAACATCAACTGCACCGAAAAACAACGTTTCGAAAACTATTACCGTGAATTTGAAACATGAAAACTTTTACGGAACTCACACAAAACCAACGAAACTTAATAATATTGAAGATTATAACGGGTGGAAAGAGAGGTTCATTAACTGGGTAAAAGCTTAGACACATGATTGTTGGTTTTGTTTAGAATTTGGATATAAAAAACCGGTAAATGATATAAATGAAGAAATTCCGTTTACAAGTTTTGGTAAAGAAAATAAATAGACATTTTCTGATGAACAAAGAATGATTGCATTAACTCAACAGTCGATTAGGGATGATATCTTTACATTACTTCAACATGATGGTTCATCAAAGTCGGTGTGGGAAGCATTATGAGTGAAAGCTGAAGGAGGAAAACAAATAAAAAAGAACAAAATTTCATTACTAAAGAAAGAATTCGATTTTTTTTAGTGCATGAAGGGTGAGAATGTGAGACAAATGATCGAAAGGTTCTGTCATCTTAAAATTGAACTTGAAAGGTCTGGGATTACAAAAACCAGGGAAGAAATAATTGACAAAGTGATCGAAGCGTTGCCGCGAGTAAATGACTGGCAGACATTTGTCATAATACTGAAAAATGATTTGAGGTTTGATGAATTTACCCTGGATACACTGTTTGAGAGACTGGAGGGACATGAACTGGAATTGCAAAAACAGAATAAAATAAACAGTTCAACCTATCAGCAGAATGTGAGTCTTTACTACAGAGGAAACTTGCCTTTAACCAATCAGTCATCAAAGATTGGTACAACATTTAGTGTTGAAAAGTCAAAGGATTCACCGAAAGGAAGCACTTCAAGTTATGATCCAGGTTATCATTCTTCCTTGACAACATCGAAGACAACATAACCTGATGAGATTTAATGCAATATTGCTTTAAAACTGAAATGTAATACCAGCGTCCCTAGACTTTTAGGTATTGTCAACTTTAGTCCCTGAACTATGTAGTCATTAATACTTTGGTACTTGGTGAATTCTATGCTATATACTAGATACATGAAATGCCTAATTCTAGATACTTGGAATGTCTAAATCTATATACTTGAAATGCCTAATTCTATATGCTTGGAACGCCTAATTCTTGATACTTTGGTGCTTGACTCTTGAGGCTCGTGAAACTTGAGACTTGGTTGAACGAGGGACCGGAGTCTTGTCACTGGCGGAAACTATGAAACTTTGAAAACTTTTGTACTATTGCTATAATCTAGTTATACTATTACCCAATAAATACGCAACGTGACGCTTGATCTAACGCGTGAAAAGAATCAAAGACGGAGACGCGGAAAGGATGGATTGGCCGAGTGGCAATCCGATCGGATGACCACCCGATCGGATGGCCACTCGATCGACTCGCCATCCGATCCGCTGCACATCGCCCTAGTACTCCTCCCACACTATAAATAGGCCTGTCACATCAGTCCTTCACTAATGTGACAGCCTCACTCGACTCAGATGGCCACTCGATCGACTCGCCATCTGATCCGCTGCACATCGCCCTAGTACTCCTCCCACACTATAAATAGGCCTGTCACATCAGTCCTTCACTAATGTGACAGCCTCACTCGACTCAGACGCACGCACACCACATTTCTTCGATTTCTCGACAATTTCGGTACGTTTTACAATTGATTCTTGTACTTTCTTGATCTACACTTCATTCTCTATGTGATTCTCCTTTGAAATCACACTTCTCACCGGGAAATCTCTTAGATCTGGGTTCCTGAGGATGATGTCATCATGATTGTTTGCACAAACTACTATATGATGTCATTCTTGGTAGAATCTAGCTCAGATATGAGGAATTCCATGTGTTTTCACCGAATCTAAGCTAGATCTAGGATTTTCATAACAAAACTTAAGTTATCTTCATCTTTTCTTCAATCTTTCACTTTAAACGGCGGAATCCAGGTCTAAACGGACTGTAGACTTGATGGATAGTCTGGAGTTGCTTTGGAAACGGATTGTTGCCAGAGAAGACGACCATAGTACGAATTCCGACAAAAACCCGCTATGAACAGACGACTGAACGGACAGGGGTGATTCCCATCCGATCAGAACGGTTGTATGTTGATGTGTTTACCGTTGTCTCAGTACGTACCATGACGTCATCGTTAATCTAGAAACTTTGAAACTTTACAAAATTAAAAACGGAACAAGGACCACTCTATCGAGCGGCAATCCGATCGGATAGCCATCCCATCGAACAACCACTCGATCTGGTGACACTTGTCTCATAGTCTTGAACACTTGGAACTTTGAATCTTTAAAGTTGGGGAAACTACCATCGTCGAATGGCAATCCGATCAGGTAGCCATCCGATCGAACTACCATCCGATCAGTGTAGCTTATGCCTCTAAACCTTTCAAACTTTTTCAGAAACTTGGCAACACTTACACTTGAATCGAGTGGTAATCCGATTGGATAGCCATCCGATCGGGTAGCCATCCGTTCCCTCACACATTGTAACTTCAATCGACTAGCAATCCGATCGGATGGCCATCCGATCCAGTGACTGATCCGACACTTTGCGCAATCTCGTTACTCTGTCCGATTCTCATCTGTTACAAACTAATCAGGCTAACTCTAAAGAGCTCCCTTTGATCCAATAACAGTCAACCTGTTACGCAATCACTGTGAGTATACTCGATCCCTTTTTGTTTTAAACTTTGGGATGTAACATGTATTCTAGTAAACTACGATACTTGAGAATTTTGCAAACTAAACTCTATCCTATGTGTATGTTAAACTTGCGATTCTTGTATTCTATTTGTGCTATGTGAACGTTTAATCCAGGGTGTGTAGTTCCTCCATAACAATAGTAGCGCTATAGGAGATGCACCTCCCCATTATTCTCGAGGGTATTGTTAGGAGGATTCTAGTTTTCCTTGAGACTTGGGAAAACAACAAAGCATCGGGATACTTGGGCTATCACTTGTTGGAATGCAAACACTAGCATGGCTGAAACTATTTTGTTACACATGCATATGGATACGAGTTGTTTTAATCTATTATGCTATTACTCAAACTTGTATACTCGCCGGTACATTTTTGTACTGACTTTATTTTAATACATGTTGCAGGCTGACAGGATGCTAGGATTCTTGGAATCAAGCTAGGATGATGCTTAGAAACTCATCTAGATAATTAAGTTTTTGAACAGTATTTGAGACTCGATGTACTTTGATACTTTGTGATGGTTGTTTGGTATTAGACAATGTTTGAATCAATCTAATTTATAATGAAACTATTTAGTGTTGTGGAATCTCATGAGCAATCTGAACGCTTAGTGCTCGCACCCCGATGTTTCCGCCATCGGTTGGGGTGTGACAAATTGGTATCAGAGCCATAACTATAGGGAGTTAGGATAAGTAGGAATACTTGCCCTAGTCTATAGTTCTAGGAATCTTGACTCTTATCTGTTGATTAAGACTTATGCATTCTACCGTATCTGCTTCCTAGCAGCACTACTTCCTGTTAAACTTACATTCCTTTCCTAAGGCTGATATAATGTACACTTAATACTTTGAAAACACTGTTAACCAGTGTTTGTATTTTGCACGAGGTTTGCCCTCAAGTCAGGAGTGACATCCGAACCTTGATGGAAAATCTCCATACTATTCTAGTAGGTCTTGTCTGTGGATAAGTACCAACGCTATTAGGGCACGATGTTGTCAAGATAGAGGTGAAACTCAGACCTTGATGACTAGTCCCACCCTTTGATGTTTTCATGTCTCGCCAAAGTCTTGAAACTTCCATTCAATTAGGAACGTGAAATGACCAAAAGGACGAATATCGTAGGCCTAACATCGATGACGTATTTGTCTAAGTAAGTCAAGATACGTTGCCTCAGTTCGAAAGGGGTTCGAATCACTTTGGTTAGTCACCGTTCCTCTACCCGGAACGCTCTATGTTTTATGAGACTGTCTTTTATGTTACCTCAATTTTACGTATGGTGTTAAACTCGATTCTCCGTTTATCTTGATTCTTTGTTTATTTTGAAGCACTTTATACAAATCACACGTATGTCCGCAATCTAAAGCCTAAATCTTAATCTCTCAGGACCAAACTAAATTTAAGAAGTTTATCTATGGTGATAATCAATTTGATCAATCTATGTGATATCGTGACTGTAAGGCACTAGATGTAACATGGCATGGAGTACGATGGAAAAGTGACGTGTCCGAAACATGGTGGATATGCTGCTAGTACTTCCTATATATAAGTGTTTCCGACATGTTACCAACTTTCGTACCAAGTGCCATGCGAAACTTAGTGTCTACGGATCGACAGTGATGTTATTGAATTCTAAGACTATGGAAGAACCATTTGTGTAATCTATTGAAAACTATGTGTAATCTAGTGTGTACTCTAGTGAAATCTATGTGTAATCTATGAATGTGCTATTTTGAGAAACAAAATACGAAACGTAGCCTAGCGCCGAAGACGAGGCGGAAGTGGCATGTCTGAAGCATGGTGGATACGCCGCTGGTACTTCCTATATATTAGTGTTTCTGGCATGTTACCGAACCTTCGTACCACGCGCTAAGCGAAGGTCGTAGTTTTGTAGGCTCGGGTTGAAGTTGTGAAGTCTATTTGGGTTAATCTATGTTGATGAATCTATGAGAACTTGTGGTGAATTCTAATGTCGTGGTTAACGAAGCATAGCACCGATGACGAGACGGACGTGGCGTGATTGAAGCATGGTGGATACGCCGCTGGTACTTCCTATATATAAGTGCTTCCGTCATGTTGCCGAACTTTCGTAACACGTCGTGGTAGTGGATTGTTAACGCTAATCTATGTGAAACTATATGAAGTCTATGGAAATCTAATAGAAGTCAATGGAAATCTATTGGGTCTATGGAAATCCATCTAAGTCTATGGGAAAACTATGTGAATCTATAGGAGTAATCTATGCGAATCTATGATGATGATGATGAGTGCGTTTTGCGACACGTAGCATGACACCGAGTACGAGGTGGAAGCGATATGCCCGAAGCGTGGTGGATACGCCACTGGTACTTCCTATATATAAGCGTTTCTGACATGTTTCCAAGCTTCGTACAACGTTCCATGTGAAGGTCATGGGTTCTGTGGTGTTAAGTCTATTGAAGGCTATGTGAAACTTAAGTCTTTAAATCTACGTGAATCTTGTCAAACCTTGAGTCTTTAAATCTATCGTGTGTGTATCTATATTGTGAAACTTTGTGAACCTAGACTTATACGATCCTCTTGATTGGATCATTAGGATGTC
>JARYGA010043115.1:0-42837 GCA_030545235.1 Helianthus tuberosus
ATAAACAAGATTTTTAAAAATATATTTTTTATTATTTTGTATATAAAATTGCATTTATTCAACCCCGTGTAATACACGGGGTTCTAACCTAGTTGTTTTTATATTACAAAAATACGCATTTCCAGATTAGCAAAATCACTTACATAATTATTTACATTTATGTGGTCACGAACACTTTTTATGTTAATTAAAGAAAAAAAAATTCACATATGGGAGTTTAACAAATATTTTACATTAAAAAAAAACAATTTTCATAACTTTAAAAAATATTAAGTAAAAGTTATATTGTTATTCAATGAGATTAGGAATGAGAAATTAATTAAGATAAAACATCATTTTGGTAAATATTTTTGTAAAAATACTATTGGCACCCCAATGTGCCTATATGCACACCAAAAATTGTTTTTTTTGTCCTATATGCACACCATGTAGTGTCGAGCTGTGGCTAAAACGCGGCGTTTTGGTCCAGTCAACCAGACAAAGACTAACGGGTGTCTGACGGGTCTGTTGACCGGACCAAAACGCCGAGCTTTGGCCGTGTTTTGGTCCTGTCAACCAGACAAAAGACTGACCGGGTGTCTGGTTGACAAGACCAAAACGCGGCCAAAGCTCGGCATTTTAGTACGGTCAACAGACCCGTCAGACACCCGTCAGTCTTTGTCTGGTTGACCAGACCAAAACGTCGCGCTTTGACCACAGCTCGACACTGCAGGGTATGCATATAGGACAAAAAAGCAATTTATGAGGTGGTCATCTATACACCAAGTGTGTAGATAGTTTGAGCATAAAAATAATCTTACTATTAGACTGTCCGCAATGCAACGGCCTGCATTTACTACATGCATCCTAATCATCACTACCACATCAGCTTTTAACTCATTCTTCCCACATGCATTCTCTCTCATCTTTTTAACTCCAACCCATCATTCCCACATGCATCATCTCTCTTCCACATCACCATTTCTTTTTCTATCTTAAAAACATTAAAGGGCCCACCTTCACCTTCTCTCTCCTGCATGTAGGTGCACTTCCCTGCATGCAAATCCCCTTAAATGCCACCTACCCCAATCCTTCCTTTACAAATGCATCCTCCACATCATCAAGTGCAACCCCCAACAAGAAGAGTTGGGGCAGTCTTAAAAGTTTTTGTTTCTACCATTCAAATATCCAATAAAGTTAGAAGATTTATTTAAATGGGTTTTAACCAAACGAATTTGACTCGTTTTAGTGTTTTATCCTTCGAATAGCATCTTCAAAGAAGTATAATATTACAATTTTCGCTTCTACCATCCAATAAAGTTAAAAAGAGTATTTATTCAAATGAGTATTTTTCTCTTTCTTTCGGCGACATGGCAAAAGGTCCCCAGCCACCTGCTGTCAATTCAATTTAGCACCATTATCGTGTTTAATGCTCTGTCAAAGTATGATTTCAAAAATTGGTGCTCATGTGGCTCTCACACACCCATAACTTTCCAATATAATATTTTTAACCTTTTTTTTGTGTCATTTTCAATTTGAACATTTCATCGCATATTTAGAGGTATTTGGGATTGGTTATTCAGATTTAGTATGGTATTATTATCTTAAGAGTCTAAAGCGAATTCTAAGTCGGGTCTTTTTGTAAAAAAAAAAAATATTTATTGTTTCTTATAAGTCTATTACGTGAAAAATACTAGGGTGACAATTCCTGATATGTCACAGGAAAAAAAGTTTTGAATCGGTTAACATAACCCGTTTTATTAAATATTAATACCCGAAACCATGTTAACTTGTTAACCCGTTTAGGGTTTTAAATAAAAAGCCAATTGGATTTTAACACCTTTAACTTTGAAGAGTTGGCCGATAACACCCGCAACTAACACTTTGATCTGTGACACCCCAAACTTTTAATTTTGTTTGTCATTTCACCACTCAGTTAAAAAATCAGTAACTGAGTTAGTTTTCAATCCTAGGTGGCATCATTAATCCTACATGGCACGAGTGACGTGGCTAACACATGTTATAAGATGCAAAATGTTGAAAGTAGGCATTGTTGTTCTCTTTAATTAAATCCACCACCATCTCCAAAGCACCCCATCCACCAAACACCACCATCTCCGACTACCACCCTCAACCCACAACCACCCTCGAATCACCCTCGCCACCAACATCTTCATGAGCAACAAATTCTGCCCTAATTCGTGCTAGTTCCGCATCTGGAGTGCAGGGTGTAGGGATCGAACTTTTTTTAGAGGAATCTTTGACAGTAGGAGAACCCAAATCACCCTTAAAATGCTCGTAAGGATGAACGCCATCCTCCTGATGGTTCAACTTCGGATCAATCGCTGATGTAGGTAAGTTTTGAGGTGGCGGCTGTTTAGGGTTTAGGGTTTTACCTTCGGGAGTAACGGACGGCGGAAAGTACTCCATCTTTACTGACTCGAGCTCCATGTTTCTGGCTATCATCTGCCCATACGACAACCCACCCCCAACCGTTCTGTCCCAAACCGACACCTTTTGAGTAGGCAAAGTTCTGGCACCAGTGGAACTGACTGCTAAAGGACTTGTACCATCCCCCATCTCAACATCAGGTTCAATCGTAGGGTCTGGTTTCTGAAACGGAGCTGATTGGGCTTCACCCAGGGAGGATTCAGAATTCGAATCCCACTCCGTACTCTCCACTGTCATCTGATCAGTCCCGTTAACCTCATTTTTGTCATTTTCAGCCCCCAAAACCGACACAGGTGGTGTTGTAATTTAGGGTTTGTAAGTTAGTATAGGATTGGGATGTATGTTTGTTGGATGAATTGGGAGATGAGTTTTATACCCATGAATGTGCCACATCTGCAAAAATAGTCCACGTTGGATGCCACCTAGGATTGAAAACTAACTCAGTTACTGATTTTTTAACTGAGTGGTGAAATGACAAACAAAATTAAAAGTTTGGGGTGTCACAGATCAAAGTATTAGTTGCGGGTGTTATCGGCCAACTCTTCAAAGTTAAAGGTGTTAAAATCCAATTGGCCTAAATAAAATTATGTTTAGATCTTAGTTAAATATTTTGATTTTAATTTTTCTTCTATCTATTAACTTCTAAAAGTGAAATTAATTCATCTTTGGAAGCCTTTCATCAACTTTTCACTTTTAACATATTTTTTTTATTGGTTAACTATCATCTCTACAATCGTTCTCATTCGCGTATACTAATATTGAGCTGAATATATAAATCCAAGTTTGTAATTGAGAATATGATAAAACAAAAACGATTATTTAACCACACAAATCACAAAAAAAAAAAAAATAGTTTTATTTGAGTCGATTAATTGGTTGTTCAAGTTATTATGAAATCACCAATCTATACTATATAATAAAAGAAACCTGTTTTGGGACACTTGTCATTTTCTCATTTAATTGATTAAAATTATTAATAATACTAAAAATAATAAAATTTAATCTAAATTAATACAAATTCTTATTATTAATAATATTTAATCAAATCTAAAATCTAATCTAATACTAATACTAATAGTAATATATAAAAATAATCGTGAGTTTATTTCCGAGATATCTCATCGGATAAAACGTAAGTTTTTCTTATAACTTATCCTAACTTCTTAACATTAAAAGCTTAATAATTGTTTATCTATTTTATTTTATTCAATGTTTTAACTTTTTTTGGTATTTCATTATGAGTAAACTGCCATTTTCGTCCTCGAGATTTAATCACTTTTGCCACTTTAGTCCAAAACTCAAACCTTTTGCATCTGACGCGGGGTTTTTAAAATTTAACTTTTATTATTTACTATACAAAGTTACATTTATATAACCCGTGTAATACACGAAGTTTTTAAAGATATAACTTTTTTATCATTTGCTATGTAAAATTATATTTATTCAACACGTGTAATACACTGAGTTTTTAAGGATATAATTTTTTTTTATTTGGTAGATTTTTCAACCCGACTATACACGAGTTTTTTAAAGATACGATATTTTTAGGGAAATTGGATTTAAATAATCCGAACTTTCACCTGTTGGCCAATAACACTCCGAACTTTCAGTTTGGCCAGCAGCACTCTCAACTTTCATCCTATTTTCCCAAAACACTCCCAAACTAGTAGATTATGGGATGGATACAGGTATGTTCGGAGTGTTTTGGGAAAATAGGATGAAAGTTGAGAGTGCTGCTGGCCAAACTGAAAGTTCGGAGTGTTATTGGCCAACAGGTGAAAGTTCGGATTATTTAAATCCAATTTCCCATATTTTTAGTATTTAATATACAAAACTATATTTATTTAATTTGTGTAATACATATGGTTAGATCTATTCAACACGTGTAATATAAGGGTTTTTTAAGGATGTAATTTTTATCATTTGGTAGATTTATTCAACCCGATTATACATGGGTTTTTTTAAAATACGATGTTTTTAGTATTTAGTATACAAAATTACATTTATTTAATCTGTGTAATACACATGGTTTGTAAAGATATAACTTTTTTTATTATTTGATATATAAAATTACATCTAATTAACCCGTACAATATGTGAGTTTCATAAAGATATAACTTTTTATTATTTAATATATAAAATTACATTTATTCAACCCGTGTAATACATGGGGTTCTAACCTAGTTACTACTTATATTCAACAACAAACATTAAATGGGTGGACACTATACACAACTCGAACATGACACAATTTTAAATGAATTTGATGTAAGATTAAATATTTATTTATTTATATTTAATCTAGTAGCCATCATTATCATTTATATAATATAGATCAAAATATATTAATAACCTATTAATAATTAGTTGGTAATTGTTGATGGACCATATTACCCTTATTAACTAATTGGGTTTCCTCTTGGGTGTATATATAAGGAGATTATTAGAGAGGTAAAGGGTTAGACAGTCACACAATCACACAACCCTCATTAACATCACAAATCGTATCTCTCTCTCCCTAACCGATTCTGCCCTAGTCTCGGTTCATCACCATCATCACCTTACACCCTAAGGAGGAACCGGATCAAACTGACAATTATGTCGAACTCCGTGGCTGCGTCTCTGACTGGATTCTCTACTGATGCAATCAAAGGTATGTTATTCCATGTTTTCCATTATGTTTAAACAGAACTGATCAACATGTGGTATCAGAGCATATGTTGATAAATCCGTTCTGTTTTTGTATCCATTATTCTGGGATCAAAAATCTGGAAAACGAATTTTTAAAGCCTTAAAAGGTCTTGGCTGTTTTCGAGTTTCATGAGCCGAAATCCCTGTTTTCGGATAATATGTTTGATAAATTGACTCGAAATCATAAAGGATTAAACTTGTTGTCACAAAATCCATTACAAAACCATTAAAATTCAGGTTTCGGATTTCCAGAATTATGTTTTTATTTTTTAGGGTTCATCATAATGTTCTAAGAAAATTCGAAAATTCCATAAATTTTGGAATATAATTTGGATTAGTGGGTGTTTTAATGATTTTGATCTTAATTTTATCTATTAAATTTTCGAAAAAAACTGTTAAAGAGATAATCATTATTATTTTCGAAATCTTTTGATAAGATTAGATCAGAAATAAAATAGGAAACAATATCCCACAATCCCTCAAATTTCGATTTTCAGTTAATTATCACAATAAACAACATTAACAGTGGTTTCGAAATCATAATCGCACAAGTTTCCCTATAACAGTCGCACAAGATCAGAAAAAAAAGGAGGTCTGATCGCACAAGGGAAATCGCACAAGAACTTGTGGATCGCACAAGACCTGTGGATCGCACAAGATAATGCTGATCGCACAAAACTTGGGCCTAACTAATCGCACAAGTTTTTTGGGCCTCACTGATCGCACAAATTTTGGGCCTCACTGATCGCACAAGTCCTTACTGATCGCACAAATTTGTTTTGGGCCTTATAAATCACACAAGACTTGGGCCTTATTGATCGCACAAGACTTGTACATTACTGATCGCACAAGTTCGATCCGCGCTAACAGGTGGTTTGCTATTAAATACTTGGTTTTGTTTATACTTAATTAATTAATAAGGATCAAATAATGTTTTACAAAACCAAACTAGCTTAACTTGAATGAGCTTCTGATGTATTAATTCTGGCCAAAGCTGATTTAATACATCTATTTATTGTTCAAGTATTATAAAAGGCTATGTTGAGTATGCATTACACACATGAAATGTCTTAATTCTGGCCAAAGCTGATTTAATTCATTTATGTTTAGCATGCTTGACAAGTGCATAACTAAAGTGATTGTCTCATTTCTGGTCAAAGCTGATTTGTCACAATTACTTTGCACACATACTTAAATGATTACACTTCTGGCCAAAGCTGATTTGTCTTCATTCAAGTAGAATTTTACTAAGTCTATTATTTTGATGTTAGTAATAGACATATCACAATTTCTTCACATAATGATCCTTATATTAATGATCCTTAATTAATTTTATGATCTTTTCGTTTGTCTTATTCTTAGTACCCATAATTTTACTCACTATAATTTTATTCTACATATATCTCATCCACTCTAATTCCTAAACATGAAATGTTTGCTTTATTTAAAGTTTCTATTAGAATTAGCTCTTAAATTAAATCCTTGATTATTTCTTAAGACACGATAATCCTATTGCTCTCTTCTGATAAAGATTATAAAGAAGAAAATTAGAGCATGATGATTAGGACAAATCGAACACGATGTCTCTTATGATAATCAAGAACTCTCTAACATAATGTTATCACTAAAGTTATTTCAGATTAAGTCTTTCCTAAGGCTAATCTCTTATATATGGAATAATCACTAGAACTCCTAAGATGCATGCCTTCTTTTATAATTCTAATCTATAAAGTTAAGTGGTATATGTGAATACATAATAATGTACAATACCATGACCCATTAAGTTAAGGGCTTACGCATGGAAATAAGTACATTTTCCAGTACACTACACATTAAGTTTTTCACTTGTACAATTTGATGCCTTATAAATCAACTATAACACTCAAACATACCAAAGTATAATGAGTGTGTTGATAAGCAACATATGTACAAAGAAATAAATGTTTGAAGCTGGAAAAATAAGTTGTTCCTCACCTTACAACCACTTAAAACCTTAAAAAGATGATTGTTCTAAGGTCCATAGACAAATTACAACTGTTAATTCCACCTCTAAGGTTCTTAAAGGGAAAATCTCAATGCATCATTATGTCATTCGACTAGACATAAGCAACGAGACTATCCATTATTCTAAAGAACAGTTGGATGAATTAATTAGATAGTCATTTATTAAAGATATTTAAGTCTACTAATTATAACATTCCTATTAACACATGATTAGCTGACTCTAGTTTTTAAACGTTTCCTTACCAGAAATCAACAAATAACTAACATGAGAGTTAGTGACAAAATTAAATGTTAAGGCTATACGAACAATAATAAGCAGTCTTCTAACAACGTTTTTTCGATACCGACCATATATTCTGAGTATTAATCAGAATATAGTATCATAATTAAGCAATGTTATGAAGGTTGTGAGGTTTGCATAGTCAACATAAAGTCACACTTACCTTAAACTCTCATTTTATTTGTTCTAAATATCTGGATTGAAACATTATTAAGATAAAACTAGATAATACCTTACACTTTCACAACTTTTGTCATCATGAAAATGAGAATTTGACAAAAGGAAAATGAGATTTATAAATTTCATCCATTATAACCGAAATTCATGAGACATCATGACATGGTTAATGAGGATGATTTTTCATCTAATCTCATTCTAAGTGATTTTAAATCATGTTGTTAAAGCCCTAAATATGATTTTACTTAAGGAATAAGTATGGGTCCATCATAAGTCATTTGTTGACATTCTTGGAACTTATACCAAATGGAATATTCAGACATAATTCATTTATCATTTAAAGACTATCTACTTGTATCTAAATTTTGTCGTATATGGCCCACGGTCTTATAAGAAATCTATTCATATATGTGCTTAATAAGATTTCTATTAGATATGTCCCTAAAGTTTCTTATGATATCTGGACATTAAAGAAATCAAATAAAGTCTAACGTATATGTGATAGTGTAACACCCCGTGTTTTCACGAGTGAAAGTCAAAGTCAAGGTCGAAGTCAACGACCGATTTCGCGCGACGTGACTCGTAGAATTGTTTGTATGATATTTAGATTATGTGGAGTAAATGTCGTACATTACAATAATCAAGTCATACTAACCGTATTTCAATCGACCTACGACTGTGAACGATAGGAAGTAACAATGCGATAAAGTTAATCATGCTATGCTAATCAAATCGACATCAAATCGTAACTCGAACGATGTATTTTACTTGTCAGTTATACGTGTGTGTGTGCCTTACGTGTTACTTGTGCATGTTTATTTTATGTTATGTTACGTTGTGATAATCAAGCGAACTCAATCGAACTCGAAGTCTAACTCGAATATAAACGAACCCGAACCCGAATCCCGAGTCGAACCATATAAGAAGTAGTTGGGACTGAAAGTAATTTGATTAGGAAACCCTGTCGAGTCTCTCGCCAATCGAAACCGAATCAACGTCGCACCAAACACACCAAAGGAGGTGGCATCTGCACAGATGGCCAATCCGCACGGATTGCCAATCCGCACGGATGACCAGTCCGCGCGGATAGCCTACCCGGGTGCGTGCCATGCGCACGGCTCACCCTTTCCCTTTTTGGCATCCCATAAATACACGGGTCACTCTCCACTTTTTCCACTTTTGGCAAGTGACGTCCGAACCACACGCATTCTTCACCTTTTCTCAGATTTCTCTCAATCCAGGTAAGATCTTGCACTAATTCTTGTACATCTTTGATCACTACACAATTCTACACATTTCTATCTTTCGAATCTTCGATTTTAACCATGAAATCATCCGGATTTGAGGTATTCCCGGGTGATGCCATCGTGAAGTTCATAAGAACTTCAAGCTTGACCTCATTCCACCAAGAATATCTCAGATCTAAAACGATTTCTACAAGTTTTTACAATAATTTCACCCTAGATCTAAACTTTTCTAAGGATAAAAGAGTTGGAAGAAATAAACCTTAGATCTCTCCTTCTTTTACCCTTAAAACCGGTACGGATCCGATCAGTTCTAGTGTTCTACTCGTCAATAGTGATGCCCTAGTTCTAGATCTGGAATCCTACCCATAGACAACTGATTTCGGGGTTAACCGGGAGGACCATTCTGAGTCGCCGACAGGCCGAGTTAGGGTGGTTCCTGACCGGTCTAGTCACGCGGGTGAGACACAACTCCAAGTGGTTGCCACGTAATCAGAACGTCTCGATAAATGACAACAGAAGCCAAGTGTAGACGAATGGAACAACCAGGCCAGTTGTCCGCACGGACAAGCTGTCCGCACGGACTAGCTGTCCGCACGGACAAGCCGTACGCACGTATAGGTCATACGCACGTACAGGTCATACGCACGTACAGGTCATACGCACGGGTTGTCGCCCGCACGGATTACCCTTGGGACCCACTTTCTAAACAAGGTTTGAGTATCGACGAACGAGCAATCCGGACGGACGACCTCTGAATGGACTACTCTTCGGATCATGAGATACTAAGGCCTTAAAATGATAATCAAACAATCTTCATCCGCACGGCCAAGTCGTACGCACGGACAGACTGCCCGCACGGACTACCGTACGCACGGACTATCGTCCGCGCGACCGGCTTGAAAGATAGAAACACTTATGTGGTTTCTAAATGCTACAAAGAAAACTCCAAAGCACAAGCCATCATACACAAACACATCTTAGGGAGAAACAATCCACTTGAACATTCATTCACACATACAATCTAACCGTACGGATAAGTCACCCGCACGTACAACTAGTCCGCACGGATTACCGCCCGCACGGACAGTCGTACGCACGGATAACCTATCCGGATGGAACACCATCCGCACGCACCACCATCCGCACGCATCATCATCCGCACGGATAGGTCATGCGCACGGATGACCTCTACTCACGGGTAACTGATCCGCACGATCAGTCATCCTACCCACTCTCACTTGTACTGTTTTACGCGTCACTTATCGTTACGTCATCGAATCTATTCAGGCTAACCGTACTCGCTGTAAAAGCGCTCCCTTCAATCCATATCGCTGTGAGTATACTCGAACCCTTTTTGCTTTTAGCACTTTTGGGTGTTACATACGTTACAACTATTCAAACTACAACTATCACACTACTCAAGCTATTTTAACGCTTAAGCATTAATGCATGTTATACGTGGCTTATGAATGCTTGTTTGTTATGTTTACACATGGAATGCTGTCTACCTGCCTTAGCAACGATAGTACTATAGTTTGGACTCAGCACCCGTTCACACGGGGGTTGTTAAGGATCTTTTACTTGCATGGATTACAGTGGTAATCGTGTATTGCGAACTGCCTCGGGCAGTCAACCCGCAGTCATTGGTATCGATGGATCTATGTCGATAACTAACGTGCTTCATTTCTCTATGTGTACGTGCTGGTTATGCGTAAACGAATTCGAACTCTATATGCTATTATCAAACTTGTATGCTCACCTTTACATTTTATGTATTGACATTATTTTAACGTATGTGACAGGTGCTTAGGACGCATATGTGGTAGGAATTGGAAGCTAGAATAAAGCTTTAGAGCCCAACAAATAGTTGTCTGTAGATAACTTATTAGGGGTCTCTAGAAGCAGATAAACAATTGCTACTTATTTAAATCTGAGTTGTCGGAACAGAGTATTTGTTTTGATGTTGCCTGTAATAACTTGTTTGACTATTTATGTTACGGTATGGGACGTAATGTTTAATTAAATGGTAATGATAGTTGTTATGGAAACTTCTGGACAATCTGTTTCGCTCAGTGCCGCGCCCCGATGATTCCGCCATCGGTTGGGGTGTGACAGATTGGTATCAGAGCCATAACTATAGGGAATTAGGCAAGACTCGACCTAGTCCGGGTCGAAGTCTTAGAGACCTAGACTATAGTTAAGAACCAACAGACCAACTCACGCGTATGCGTAAACTCGTCACTATCACTCACTCTTTTCTATCATTACATTTGAATTTTCAAGTTGTGAACAGGTAATAAGGCCGAGAATAGGTGTGAAAACCGCGAACTCTCGACTAAAGTTGCCTAATCAGCTTGCGTTTTTAGCTACAAATGAGGAGAATTATACCAAATCAGGAGTGAAATCCATATTTTGATGAATAATCTCCTCAATTTTTATAAAAAACGAGGACGAAAGTTGCAAGATAGGGGTGAAACCCTAACCTTGACGACCCGTCCCGCTTTCATACAAAACTCCACCAAAGTTCGATGGACTCCAACGGTCTAAAGACACAACCTAACCAAAGGGAATTGCGCCAACGCCCGAGAATCGAGGCAAAGGCATAGTCCTGGAGGTCGTTGTGCAGGATCCTTGCGAATAGTCGAACCACTTTGGTTAGTCGCAGTCTATTAGCCACAGACAATCTACTTTCGATTTATCGATCTTTATGAAAATATTATGCATTTTCTGTTATTTGTTAACGTTTTGAGATACTATTGGTTTCAACTCAACACTATTGCTCCTGCTAAAACACAAAACCCACACAACTCATCGCTAGCGCATCGACAATAGAGGCAGTCAGAATGGTTTGTATGCTCGTAGGTGCCTTTAGTGACTAAGTATATGTGTTTCTTGCTGTTATGGTTATGTGATTAGGAATATTGTGATTATGTGCTCTATGTGTTTATGTGATTTTGTGCAATTCTGTGATTTTGTGACTGTATGCGTTTAAATGGTACGTGTTACTGAGCTTTAGTAGTAGTAGACGTGTGAGGTGAGATTCGAATACATGTGTTGAGTTCCATGGCGATGTCTATTGCAGACAATGTCGTCTGGATCCTGCCATCAACTCTCTCGCCAGGAAAAGAGGGACAGACGCCTTGCTTCCATCGTCGCGAAAGCTGTAGCAAAGGCTGTGAGCGATGTCTGCGAGAATGCCAGCAAATCATCCGAGGAATCGAGGACTGAGGGTCCTAGAGCTGCCGCGAGACCTTTCAGTTTCAAACAATTCAAGTCATGTGGGCCGAAAGAATTCACAGGCGAAGGAGGTCCTACTGCTCTATTCCACTGGTTTGACTCTATCGAGGTTACTCTGCGACAAAGTGGTTGCCCTGATGGCCTTCGAACTCTGAACGCTACCGGCGTCTTTCAGTCCCGCGCTTTGGACTGGTGGACGGCCGAGAGGAACAAGAGAGGGAATGATGCAGCTTACGGTTTGTCGTGGGATGAGCTCAAGGAAGTCATGCTAGAGGAATCCTGCCCTCCTCACGAGCGTCAAAAGCTTGAAGATGAATTTTGGCACATACATCAGAAGGATGGAGACAATGCTGGCCTCACTGCTCGCTTCAAACAGCTCAGCATTATCTGTCCCGACCAGGTCAAGACTCCTGATATGACCATCAAGAAGTACATCCGAGCTTTGCCCGACTGCGTTGCTGATTTCGTGCAAGCGGCTAAGACTACCACGATCGAAGAAACCTATCTGCTGGCCGCTGAAATCAATGACAAAAGGGTCAAGGCTGGGGTGTGGGATAAGACCTCCAAGCATCTGCATCAAGCCACTACCGCTACACCAACTGCTGAACCCACGTCGTCAAGCAACAAGAGAAAGAACAAGAGAAAGAACAGCTCCACCAACAAGAACTGTGCGATTACTGCTGCACTGATCCAAGCTGTACCTGCTCAACAGCGTCAAGTAGTGGCGCCTGTGGCCAATGCACCGCCTGCAAAACGTGCATATACTGGACCACACCCACTCTGCCCTACTTGCACCTATCATCACCCGACTGTTATTCAATGCCGCTTCTGTGCTCATTGCAACGTCTACGGCCACTTTACTACCAACTGTCGTATTCGTCAAGCTCCTGTCAATCAAGCTCTACTCGCTGCCCCACAGGGTCAACAAGCTCCTCCGGCACCCGCAGTCAAAGCCAGAGCATACTTCACGTGTGGCGACCCGAATCATTTCGCCAACATGTGCCCGAACAGGGTGGTGAAACAAGAACCCCAGCAGCAGCAACCACAGCAACAGCAGCAGCAACAGGCCGCACGTGCCAGAACTTTCAATCTCAACGTGCGTCAAGCCCAGGCCGACAACAACGTGGTGAATGGTACGTTCCTTGTGAATGGTATTTATGCTTCATGTTTGTTTGATACTGGAGCCGATAATTGCTTTGTGTCACTCGAATTTGAGAAACTCCTTAGTCGTAAACGTTCTCGACTCTCCTCTGCATTTGATGTTGAAGTCGCTACCGGAAGAACCGTCGCTGTAAACTCCGTTATCCATGATTGCACTCTCGAGCTCAACAATCACATCTTCTCGATCGATCTCATTCCGATGCAACTAGGAAGCTTTGATGTCATAGTAGGCATGGACTTTCTTCGCGAAAACCATGCCGAAGTTGTGTGCTTCGATAAAATGATTCGTTTTTGCTCGCCAACGGTGATTCATTGTGCGTTTATGGTGATACTACCTCGAAGGGTCTCAAGCTTATGTCATGCCTACAAGCTAGCAAGTATCTCCGTAAGGAATACAGGGCTTTCTTGGCTCATGTCGTAGCAGCGGAGGAGGAAAAGAAAGAGAATAAGAAAGTAAAAGACGTTCCAGTGGTTCGAGAATTTCCTCAAGTTTTTCCAGAGGATCTTCCCGGACTGCCTCCAAAGCGTGATATTGATTTTCGCATTGATCTCATTCCTGGAGCTAATCCTATCGCCAGAGCTCCTTATCGACTCGCGTCGTCCGAAATGCGCGAACTCTTAACCCAACTCCAGGAATTGCTTGAAAAAGGCGTTATTCGCCCGAGCACCTCTCCTTGGGGCGCACCAGTCCTTTTCGTCAAAAAGAAGGATGGGTCGTTCCAGATGTGCATCGACTACCGGGAATTAAATAAGTTGACTATCAAGAACCGCTATCCTCTACCTCGAATCGACGATTTGTTTGACCAACTGCAAGGCGCTACGTGTTTCTCGAAGATCGATCTACGTTCAGGATACCATCAGCTGCGTATACAAGAGGAGGATATACCCAAAACCGCATTCCGCACTCGTTACGGCCATTACGAATTCGTTGTCATGCCTTTTGGACTAACCAATGCACCAGCAGTTTTCATGGATCTGATGAATCGAGTGTGTAAACCGTACCTTGACCGTTTCGTCATCGTGTTCATCGACGATGTCCTGATCTATTCCAAAACGAGAGCCGAACACGCGCAACATCTACGTTTGGTCCTCGAGTTACTCCAGGTGAACCAGCTCTACGCCAAATTCTCCAAGTGCGAGTTTTGGTTGGGAGAAGTTCAGTTTCTGGGTCACATCATAAATAGTCAGGGTATTCACGTCGATCCTGCGAAGATTGAAGCTGTTAAGAGCTGGGTTACGCCTAAGAACCCGACTGAAGTCCGCTCTTTCCTCGGGCTAGCAGGTTATTATCGACGATTCATCGAAGGATTCTCGAAGATTGCTGTACCACTCACTTCTCTTACTCATAAAGACCAGCCTTTTGTCTGGGGAACCAAACAAGAGTCTGCCTTTCGAACCCTCAAATACATGCTCTGCAAGGCTCCTGTTCTCACACTACCCGACGGAAACGATAATTTCATTGTCTACTGTGATGCTTCTAACCTTGGTCTTGGATGTGTCTTAATGCAACGAGACAAGGTCATAGCTTACGCATCTCGTCAGCTCAAAATCCACGAGAAGAACTATACAACCCACGATCTCGAGCTAGGCGCAGTTGTTTTTGCATTAAAGATTTGGTGACACTACCTGTATGGTACCAAGTGTACGATCTTCACCGATCATAAGAGCCTACAACATATCTTTAATCAGAGGGAACTGAATATGCGTCAACGCCGATGGGTAGAGCTTCTCAACGACTACGACTGTGAGATTCGTTATCACCCAGGCAAAGCAAATGTTGTTGCCGACGCACTTAGCAGACGGAGTTATCTGCTTAGCACTTGTAATATTCAAGCCCAGCACAATCTCGAAGCTCTTATTCGTGACGCCCAGCATGCATGTTTCAACGAACGCACCTTGAAGAAAGAAAGAATCTACCACGATGGGGCCCAACTTGTGAGCAAATCAAACGGGATATTCCACTTCCTAGACAAGATTTGGATTCCCAAGCGAACCAACCTGCGACAGATTATCATGGATGAAGCCCACAAATCCCGATACTCTATTCATCCTGGTGCTGACAAAATGTACCACGACTTTCGATACAGGTACTGGTGGCCGGGTATGAAACAGGATATCGCTCTTTACGTCGGAAAATGCCTAACCTGTGCTAGAATCAAGGCTGAACATCAAAGACCCTCTGGCTTGCTCGAACAACCTCCAATCCCCATGTGGAAGTGGGAGAGCATAGCTATGGATTTCGTAACCAAGCTTCCAACCACGTCATCAGGTCACGACAGCATTTGGGTTGTTATTGACCGTTTGACTAAATCAGCTCACTTTCTGCCAATACGAGAAGACTACAAGGTAGAACGATTAGCCCGAATCTACACCGACGAGATCATTTGTCGACATGGGACGCCTCGTGACATCATCTCTGATCGTGATGCTCGGTTCACTTCACGATTGTGGGAAACGTTTCAAACGGCACTCGGTACAACGCTTAATCTAAGTACTGCGTTCCACCCACAAACCGACGGTCAGACTGAAAGAACGATTCGTACGCTTGAAGACATGCTCCGTTCGTGTGTCCTAGACTTCGGTGGTAATTGGGATAGACACCTTCCATTAGTCGAATTCTCGTACAACAACAGCTACCAGGCTAGCATCCAGATGGCACCTTTCGAAGCCTTATACGGAAGAAGATGTCGATGGCCTATTGTGTGGCACGAGATCGGTCACTCGCAACTAACCGGTCCGGAGCTGCTACAAGAAACGACAGACAAAATTTTCCAAATTCGAGACAACCTAGCGAAAGCTCGGGATAGACAGAAAGTTCTCGCCGATAAAAAGCGCAAGCACCGTGAGTATGGCGTTGGTGACTACGTACTCCTAAAGGTATCACCTTGGAAGGGTGTAGTCCGATTCGGCAAAAAGGGGAAACTCGCGCCTCGATATGTGGGACCTTTTAAGATTCTGGAAAGGATCGGAAAAGTCGCCTACAGACTCGAATTACCGGAGGAACTTAGCAATGTCCATCCGACTTTCCACGTGTCAAACCTCCGAAAGTGCATCTACGACCCCGACTTACATGTTCCTCTAGATGATTTACAAGTGAACGAAACATTACACTTCATGGAAAAGCCTGTCGAAATCATGGATCGCAAAACCAAAGAACTCAGGCGTTCACGCATTCCTATTGTGAAAGTCCGGTGGGAAGGCAAACGAGGCGCGGAGTTCACTTGGGAACTCGAAAGCGACATGAAGGCCAAGTACCCGCAGTTGTTTAATTAGAGAGATAATCATAGAGAAAGAAAGTCTAGAAAGAGAAAGTCTCTCACGTGATTTCCGGAGCTTGTAATCGTCAGATCATCAATGAATCACGTTAAAATTGTCTGTTCGATCCACGATAGTGCACGGATTCCGCACGTCGCACGTTCGTTACGCAATCGAAACGAATTCAAACCCGTACCTACAATAATCAAGGTTTTGAAAGAAAAAGAAAGAGGTTTTGAAAATGAAAAATTAAAAATTGACAAAGGATTTCTTTCAAACGACTTCGAATTGAAATCTAAAACTTTATAGGCTTTTAAATCAGGTACTTTCGCTTATCATATCCAAAAATCAGTCGATTTTAACCGTAAAATCCTGATTAATTTGACGATTTCCAATGGTTCAAACGAAGAACTCTCACACGTGACTCACGAACTAGTTACAGCTTCAGCTTAATTTCGGGACGAAATTTCCTAAACAAGGGGAGGCTGTAACACCCCGTGTTTTCACGAGTGAAAGTCAAAGTCAAGGTCGAAGTCAACGACCGATTTCGCGCGACGTGACTCGTAGAATTGTTTGTATGATATTTAGATTATGTGGAGTAAATGTCGTACATTACAATAATCAAGTCATACTAACCGTATTTCAATCGACCTACGACTGTGAACGATAGGAAGTAACAATGCGATAAAGTTAATCAAGCTATGCTAATCAAATCAACATCAAATCGTAACTCGAACGATGTATTTTACTTGTCATTTATACGTGTGTGTGTGCCTTACATGTTACTTGTGCATGTTTATTTTATGTTATGTTACGTTGTGATAATCAAGCGAACTCAATCGAACTCGAAGTCTAACTCGAATATAAACGAACCCGAACCCGAATCCCGAGTCGAACCATATAAGAAGTAGTTGGGACTGAAAGTAATTTGATTAGGAAACCCTATCGAGTCTCTCGCCAATCGAAACTGAATCAACGTCGCACAAAACACACCAAAGGAGGTGGCATCTGCACGGATGGCCAATCCGCACGGATGACCAGTCCGCGCGGATAGCCTACCCGGGTGCGTGCCATGCGCACGACTCACCCTTTCCCTTTTTGGCATCCCATAAATACACGGGTTACTCTCCACTTTTTCCACTTTTGGCAAGTGACGTCCGAACCACACGCATTCTTCACCTTTTCTCAGATTTCTCTCAATCCAGGTAAGATCTTGCACTAATTCTTGTACATCTTTGATCACTACACAATTCTACACATTTCTATCTTTCGAATCTTCGATTTTAACCATGAAATCATCCGGATTTGAGGTATTCCCGGGTGACGCCATCGTGAAGTTCATAAGAACTTCAAGCTTGACCTCATTCCACCAAGAATATCTCAGATCTAAAACGATTTCTACAAGTTTTTACAATAATTTCACCCTAGATCTAAACTTTTCTAAGGATAAAAGAGTTGGAAAGAATAAACCTTAGATCTCTCCTTCTTTTACCCTTAAAACCGGTACGGATCCGATCAGTTCTAGTGTTTTACTCGTCAATAGTGATGCCCTAGTTCTAGATCTGGAATCCTACCCATAGACAACTGATTTCGGGGTTAACCGGGAGGACCGTTCTGAGTCGCCGATAGGCCGAGTTAGGGTGGTTCCTGACCGGTCTAGTCACGCGGGTGAGAACACAACTCCAAGTGGTTGCCACGTAATCAGAACGTCTCGATAAACGACAACAGAAGCCAAGTGTAGACGAACGGAACAACCAGGCCAGTTGTCCGCACGGACAAGCTGTCCGCACGGACTAGCTGTCCGCACGGACAAGCCGTACGCACGTATAGGTCATACGCACGTACAGGTCATACGCACGGGTTGTCGCCCTCACGAATTACCCTTGGGACCCACTTTCTAAACAAGGTTTGAGTATCGACGAACGAGCAATCCGGACGGACAACCTCTGAATGGACTACTCTTCGGATCATGAGATACTAAGGCCTTAAAATGATAATCAAACAATCTTCATCCGCACGGCCAAGTCGTACGCACGGACAGACTATCCGGACGGATTGTCTCTGCCCGCGCGCACAGGCTGCCCGCATGGACTACCGTACGCACGGACTATCGTCCGCGCGACCGGCTTGAAAGATAGAAACACTTATGTGGTTTCTAAATGCTACAACGAAAACTACAAAGCACAAGCCATCATACACAAACACATCTTAGGGAGAAACAATCCACTTGAACATTCATTCACACATACAATCTAACCGTACGGATAAGTCACCCGCACGTACAACTAGTCCGCACGGACAGTCGTACGCACGGATAAACTATCCGGATGGAACACCATCCGCACGCACCACCATCCGCACGCATCATCCTCCGCACGGATAGGTCATGCGCACGGATGACCTCTACTTACGGGTAACTGATCCGCACGATCAGTCATCCTACCCACTCTCACTTGTACTGTTTTACGCGTCACTTATCGTTACGTCATCGAATCTATTCAGGCTAACCGTACTCGCTGTAAAAGCGCTCCCTTCAATCCATATCGCTGTGAGTATACTCGAACCCTTTTTGCTTTTAGCACTTTTGGGTGTTACATACGTTACAACTATTCAAACTACAACTATCACACTACTCAAGCTATTTTAACGCTTAACCATTAATACATGTTATACGTGGCTTATGAATGCTTGTTTGTTATGTTTACACATGGAATGCTGTCTACCTGCCTTAGCAACGATAGTACTATAGTTTGGACTCAGCACCCGTTCACACGGGGGTTGTTAAGGATCTTTTACTTGCATGGATTACAGTGGTAATCGTGTATTGCGAACTGCCTCGGGCAGTCAACCCGCAGTCATTGGTATCGATGGATCTATGTCGATAACTAACGTGCTTCATTTCTCTATGTGTACGTGCTGGTTATGCGTAAACGAATTCGAACTCTATATGCTATTATCAAACTTGTATGCTCACCTTTACATTTTATGTATTGACATTATTTTAACGTATGTGACAGGTGCTTAGGACGCATATGTGGTAGGAATTAGAAGCTAGAATAAAGCTTTAGAGCCCAACAAATAGTTGTCTGTAGATAACTTATTAGGGGTCTCTAGAAGCAGATAAACAATTGCTACTTATTTAAATCTGAGTTGTCGGAACAGAGTATTTGTTTTGATGTTGCATGTAATAACTTGTTTGACTATTTATGTTACGGTATGGGACGTAATGTTTAATTAAATGGTAATGATAGTTGTTATGGAAACTTCTGGACAATCTGTTTCGCTCAGTGCCGCGCCCCGATGATTCCGCCATCGGTTGGGGTGTGACAGATAGGTTCCCACGTCACGTAGCTCATTGAAACTTATCTTGTAGCATTCTAGAGATATTAAAAGATCAGTGGGAGCATTAAGTGTTTTAAAACAACTTGCAACTATTGCAAGTTGCAAGAGGTGGGGGAGTGAAAACTTCATATTACTTCAATTTACACCTCTTGTACAAGACACTGCTCCATCTCAACACTGTTCTATCAAAACTTGTCTCTTTACAATTTAATGCTACTCTTACAAAAGTTTCATTGTTGCTTAATTGTGGGCACACTTAGATTTCTTATCTAAACTAACATAATCCTCAACAAGAGAAACTACAATGACTAACGTCATTAATATGTTCATTAATATGTTTTCTCTAATTAGAATTTTGTTTAGTCGTTAAATATTGACCCTAAGCATGCTGAGTTCCTAAAGTTTTCTAAGGTTAGTGGGAGCAGTCAAAGTCCTTATCATGACTTGCAAGGAATACAAGAGGCGGGGGGAAGAGTGTCATTAAATTTCACTCCAAATTTAACTCCGATTACACCTCTTGTACACCATACTGCACCAACTCTTACAAACTTAGAATCCTGAAAATGATAGCAACTTAACCAAGAGCGAATCCATAAAACTGAAATTTCTAACTAACCCAATAATCAACTCAGGAGGTCATCCAGGTTTAAAAACCTACTAACTTTGATGATTACATAACTTCCCTAACTGAAGTTGAAATGGATTTTGGAAAAGTTTATTGATCCTATCTCTCCTAATTAAGCCATCAGCGTCAATTAATCTTCCAAATGGAATAAAACAGTTTTCTAGTAAAACTGTTTTATGTGTTCGTATAACGTTTGGGATTTGATTGAATAACCTAAGAGTGTTCATAACTAAACCAAATCCTGATATAAACGTTAAGACACAAAGAAGCATGATTGATTGTCGAAGGTTGTACTCAGGAAGAGATAAATTATTAAAGAATCTTTATTACATATCTAACAAAAGATTTCTTTTAGGATCATCACTGTTCTAGTAGCTTATAATAGTTTAAAGCTACATTAGATGAACATTAAAACAAGTTTCCCTAACAACTAGCTGACATATTTACATGTTCATAAAACAACCTGAAAGTTCTAAACTTAAGGTTAAAGAACAGTTTGTCTACAAGCCAATAAAATCCATGTATGGGTTAATGCAAACGTCATAATGTGATGAAATCTTAACGAAATTATTTTCATCAACAATCAAGTGGAATAATGTACCTACCTCAAGATGAGTGGGAGCAACTAAGATAAACTTGTCTATATAGATGATATTCTTTTGACAAGTAGATGTTACATAAGTCAAAGCATTGTTAACACAAACTTTGATATAATAGATCTCAGAGATTTCTCTTACATAATAGATATCATAACATGTTGAGATAGACCAAATGGGACATTACTTTCGTTCCATAAGTTTAACATTAAATTGGTCCTTACATATGTAACAAACAATACTGCTCTCCTTTAGAGGATAATAGGATAAATGAGATTATTTCTTACGCTTTATTAATTAGAAGCCTTATGTAAGTTTAAGTCTATACTAGTTTAGATATTACTCACATTGCAACACACTAGATATGTCTAGATTAATGTGAAGCATTTAATAGAGTATTACAATATCTTTAAAAGAAATGAGAGGCTATAATTTAAAGAAGAAGTGAGAACTCAAACCGGTTGATTACTCTAACTTTGTAATATTCAAAGATGACAAAATGTAATTTCGGGTATATCTTTATGTCAACAGACAAAAACCTATCTCATGGAGGAGTCATAATACACTGTTATCAACAACCTAAGTTATAACGACATAATATAGTCACTAAATGTTGTTGGAAATTTATCAGTGGACTCATGACTTTATTAACTCCATATAATTAATATATTGAAGACTTATTGTGATAAAGTCAGCTAGTATGTCTCCTTGAACAGTAACAGTTCGAGAGGTGCTGCATTAAATTTCGATACGCAATTAATAATTCGTTTATGAACGAATTGAGGAAACTAAATATTTGTATCGAATACATTCATGATATGCTTAAGGATCCTATAATTGAAGGTCTATTACCCATAAGTCTTATTTTTTAATTGATGACCATGTACAACTGCATATCGTACTATGAATGACTAACTATTAATCAATTTTCCTCATCAGTTTGATTTTGTATGTCTCTTACATATGTTCTGCCGGTGTAATGACATATAGACAACTATAAATACAAATCAAACGTTAAAGGGCTTACTTATTTTGATCATAACTGTTAGGTTTTAAATTAAGGCTATAGTATGACTAATGGGGGTCCTGAGTCGCATAATGATTCAACGACTGTATTTATCTGCTATAGTACTTGTTTAAGGCTAAAATGAGTATTAACTTCTGATCAGACTAATCTAATACTCATGATAAATGATTATTCGGCTAAGTGGGAGAATGTAAGATTAAATATTTATTTATTTATATTTAATCTAGTAGCCATCATTATCATTTATATAATATAGATCAAAATATATTAATAACCTATTAATAATTAGTTGGTAATTGTTGATGGACCATATTACCCTTATTAACTAATTGGGTTTCCTCTTGGGTGTATATATAAGGAGATTATTAGAGAGGTAAAGGGTTAGACAGTCACACAATCACACAACCCTCATTAACATCACAAATCGTATCTCTCTCTCCCTAACCGATTCTGCCCTAGTCTCGGTTCATCACCATCATCACCTTACACCCTAAGGAGGAACCGGATCAAACTGACAATTATGTCGAACTCCGTGGCTGCGTCTCTGACTGGATTCTCTACTGATGCAATCAAATGTATGTTATTCCATGTTTTCCATTATGTTTAAACAGAACTGATCAACATTTGACACGACCCGACACGAATAAATATATGAGTTGGGTTAGGAGTATAGAATTTCAACCCGAAACCCATCAACTCACTAGCCCAACATGATTGACACCACTAGAAAATACGATAACGCGGGTTTTATCGTACACGCTAAAGACACACGAACACACATATTAGAGCTACAGTTAGAATTGCTGATTCTTTATAAGATTTTTTAAAACTTAAAAATTAAACGAAATTAAACCTTAATAGTTATTGCTGCAAGTATCTAACCACTTATGAATTGCTCTCTGTAGGATTTAACTTTGCGGTGTTGAAAACATGACTAGATCGAAGGTGTGGAAGAAGATGGTTGGACCGGTCATTTTAACCACTATATGGGAGATTTGAAAAGCTAGAAACTAGAAGGAATTCAACAAGAGGTTCATATTAATCATTTAAACGACGAAGATGATTAAAAAAAAAATTAAGGAGAATTCATTCATTTGGCTTAGACGTAGATTAAAATTTAAAATATGATACTTTACAGATGATGTGACTTTAATTTGTGTGACACTGTGATGTAATTTTATCAGATTTTTATTCAGTTTCTTTCTAGCTCGTTCCATACTTCTATATAAAAGTTTCGTCGTTGAAGGAAAATTAAAATAACAATAACTTACATATAATCAGAAAGGGGTGGCGGCGCAGCTTGTTGCCCGTCTACCTTCTGTTTTGATGTAACTTGACAAGTATGAATGAAATTGTGAATGGATTTAAGTCAAAAAAAAATATATATATTAATAGTTAAATCATTTTTAAATTAGTGCTTTATTAACGTCCAAAAAGTAGGATATCATTGTTAAAGTTAGCATCGTTGACAGATGTCCCACATTTGCTTCTCAAATCCAGCCTTAACCTAGAAGTCGACTAATAACTCTTGTCATCAACAAACATTCAACAATCCAATTCAAACCCTCATAATTTCCTCGATCTTTCAAACCCCACCCTCTCTCCTCCATCTTCCACCACAATCCCAACAATTCATACATACTCACTTTTCTTGAAAACCCCACGGATGATGGAATCGCCACCAGTGACAAAAAGGGGAAGTGGGTCATCGGAAAGTGGCGGATCGGAGTGTGGGGCGGAGGGTCGAACCCGGTTTGAGTATTTTGGGTGGGTTTATCATCTGGGTACCAATTCAATTGGGCGTGAGTTTTGTCATCTCAGGTTTCTCTATATCAGAGGCAAATATGTTATGATGTATAAGCGTGATCCCCATGAAAACCCTGGCATTGTATGGTTTAATCTCTTCTTTAACCTTAATTAATATTCTTAATTTAAATTTGCATGATAAGTAAAGTAAATTAGTTGTAATCTAAGTTTCCTGACCACATGGACAAAAAAGAAGCTGACTTTGTTTGCTTGAATTGTTTTATTTGTTGCAGGATCAGATCTTTATGTTAGTATGTATATTATTATGTTACATATGCATGATAGATTGGGTGTAATCATCTAATTAGGTATGTGGTTCGGGATCGTATTGTTGTTTTTGTCTAGCTTCTTGCTAGTAGGGTTTTTGTTTTTTAATAAAATTTTGGTCTTTCTACCAAAAAAAAACATGTGTATTGTTGTGTTACATATGCATGATGAATGAAGTAATCTAGGTGTGATCTAATTAGGGTAGAAGATTAGTGACTTTAATTTGAAAAGGCGTGAGTTCCTGATGGATGGGCAACCCATCAGGGGCAAAGCGGACAGTATTCTAGCATGGTTAACTTGGGATGCTACAGTAGCTGATTGTTTTTTTTCTTTTCTTTTTGTGTGCGATGATTTTTTGTTGTTGACTTGTTGGGATTGGTTAATGTTTATGATAGTATGGTTAATGCAGAAACCAATTAGGAGGGGTGTTGTCGGGAATACACTTATGGTGGAGGAGCTAGGACGAAGAAAGGTCAACGATGGTGTAAGATAGCTTATGTTATTACATGTTTTTATGATCGGTTACTAGGTTTTTTGAGCATATGGTGGAAAAAGAAGCTGACTTTGTTTGGTTGAATTGTTTTATTTGTCGTAGGATCTTTATGTTATAAGGTTTTACAACCGTTTGGATGAGGAAAAGAAAGGAGAAGTAAGTGATCTATATATTGAAATTTTAAACTTTTTTTATGTGCAGTTGTGCGTTTCGTGATGATTGTTTTGTTGTTGCAAGATTGCTTGTGCTACAGCTGGAGAAACCCGAAAATGGATGGAAGCATTTGATCAGGCAAGACAACAGGTATAAATAAGTGCAAAATTATCACCTGATGAAATTTCCACACATAAATACCTACCTGTGCACATGTTTTTTTCTTCATTTTATTAATTTGTTGTTCATATCTCCTTGAACTACTATAATCAGGCAGAGTATGAGCTTTCTCAAGGTTCTACTAGAAACCGATTGAACGTGGAGGATGAGTATGCTTTCACTCTATTCGTACTTGTGTCATTTCATTAAGTTTTTACCCTTTAAATATCATAAGTTAATTTGAAGTTACTCACTTAAAAAAAATAATCATGATTTAGTTGACATGTGTGGCGTCTTTGAAATTATATTGCATCACTATGCTTGTGGTCTCACTTTACAATTCATTTTTTAAAAGGATTGATCTTGACGGACGCCGGCCTAGGGTAAGGCGATATGCGCATGATCTAAAGAAGTTGATAAGAATAGGACATGGTAAGGTCAAGGTGGAAATTATACTGTTTCTACATACATCATCTTTTACTTTTACTACAAAAGTTTAAACCTTTCGGAGAGTTGGTGTAGGTCCAGAGACACTTGTCAGAAGATCATCAAACTTGGGTAAAGATCAAAGACCGAGTGAGTTCATGGAAGGTGATGCTGCGGATGCAGTTGAAGCACACGAGTGGAGATGTGTCCGTACAGTCAACGGTAATAACTTATGCTATCCCGTTTTTATCCACATATATCTAGTGTAAATTGTATACTGATCTATGATCAATAACAAAAGTAAGACATTTTTAATATATATACCTTCTTATGTGGTGCTTTTGTCTTTGACCATATAATTGATTTCAGGTGTCAGAATCTTTGAGGATGTGTCTGACCATAAGGTACTTTCATTATACATACACGTCACCACATGTGTATACACCGAACTTTGGTAATAAACTAATAATCTTATGTATTTTGTGGAATCTTAGCCGCTTAGCAAAACTGTACTTGTGAAGGCGGTTGGTGTTGTTGATGCAAGCCCAGATACGGTTTTTGAGGTTGTTTTGAACCTTGATCGACTTCGGAGATACGAGTATGATAATTAATTTGTGCGCATATTATTGCTTACATAATCTTTTTTGTGTTCCACTAACATGCAAATTTTCAGGTGGGATTCATTTACTGGTGATTTAGAACTTGTAGATTCTTTAAACGGGCATTCTGATGTTGTGTACGGATCTTATGATCCCAGATCGTTAAGTAGGTGCGTCGTTTCTCCAATTAGACACGTTTGATCCTACTGTTAAAACTATTGCCTTGTTTTTTTTTCACTTCAAATATAATTTTTATATGGATTAAATTGTAGCGTTTGGATGACACTTTTCTTGTTTTTGTAATAATTAGCTTGCATCTTTTATATATTTATATTATTGTTATTATAATACTTATAACTCATCTCTTTTGTCATACCTCATCAGTCACAAACTGATGTGCTGTTCTTATAGGTGGCAGTCTAAGCGCGATTTCATATTTTCTAGACAATGGTTTCGTGGACAAGATGGGACATACAGTAAGTGAGAGCATATATACATAGTTAAATATTTACGTGTTATATACACCGCTTAAACTTACAAGATTTGAACCTATGATGCAGCAATTTTGCAGTTTCCTGCAATACACAAGAAACGACCTAAAAAATCAGGATATCGGCGGATAAAAATATCTCGTAATTTATTTCTCTGTTTCTTCTGAAATTCAATACGTATCCTTATATATTATAGTATGATACATATATACTAAATTTAGTATTTTTGAATTGTAGCATCTTCTTGGGAGATCAGGAATCTAAGAGGTTTGGCTGGATCGAGGGGTCATAGATGTCTCGTAACGCATATGTTAGAGATTGATTCAGGAGGCTGGTTTAAATGGAAGTGTTATCAAAGCTCGAAGTTTGAAAAGTCTATTCCTTACTCCTTGTTGAACCAAGTGTCAGGTTAGTAATTATTTAAGTCTTCATTTTCGACCCATTCGTAAGTAAATTCTTTACAATTGTTGTAGGTTTAAAAGCGTACATTTCAGCAAACCCTGCACTTACATGTGAATCATCGACGACACTTGTGGATACGAAAACATCCGATGTTTCCGGATCAATTAGTGAGTTTGAGGATGCAGATGACGCCGAGGAGTTTTACGATGCAATTGCTGCTGACTCGTCATCATCTTCAGACGATGACGATGACGAAGACGATAGCGTTGCTGAACTTGACAGCAAGGTTTGCTGCTTTCTTTCAATTTTTTTTTAAATTTTTTTTGGAAATGAATATGTATTGTAAATATTTGTAATTGTACTTTTTGACCTTATTAGGGCCAGAGAGTGAAGCTGAAGAACGTTTCATGGGCTATTGCCAGCTTGGCTTTAAAGGCGAAGAAAGGTAGCCAGCAGCCTTAAAAACAATTTTTTATTTACATTTTTTAAATTAGTGTGGTTTATGATTATTAATATTTTTTGGGTATTATCAGCTATGGATGCCAACAATGAACTAGATCATAGTGTGGATCCGGTTAATTTAGATTCTAGCGAATTTTGTGGTTTGATGCAAAAAGGGAAGGGCGAGAGTGATTCCAATTGTTGGACATCTCCAAGTGGTGCTGGATTTAAGATTCGCGGAAAGACGTACTTGAAAGATAGTGGCAAGGTAACTTTTTCGTCTTTATGGATGATCAAATCGACTCATTTACTTGTGAATGAGTCTGTTTGGGTTGTGTTTTATCTCAAGCAAGTCAAAGAAAAAAATTAGCTGAAAGGGAAACGGGTCAAACATGTTGACAATTGCATTTTAGTGCATACAGCCTCTTCAGTTCTTATCTGAAGATTAGATTCTTATTGTAATAATGATTATTTTTAAGTTACATCTTTTTTCAGTTATAACTTTTTTATGACTTCCAGGTAGCCGGAGGGGACCCCCTTCTAAAGCTTATAGCAGTTGACTGGTTTACACTTGAAACTCCCAGAAGTAAAGTGGCTTTGCATCCCAAATGCCTTGTGCAGGTACTTTATTCATCATTTTTTCATAGAATACTTTACGTAGCACAAAATATAGAACATCAAAGATTTATATATATAGTAATATATGTACAATAAGATACTTGCCTTTATCACTTTAATTTTGTGTTTTCCTCTTCTCTGTTAACTACTTTTTGTCTATTATTTTGTTTTCTATATATCTGCTGCTTACTCTAAGTCCATTTTTGTGTTACAGTCAGAAGCTGGGAAAAAACTTCCATTCATCCTTATTGTGAACCTGCAGGTATGCAAATGATATATGTTCCCGCTTAATTTTTCCACCACTGTCAATGATTCTGGACTGCTTTTCAAGTGCTTGAATCTTGATTAATGCTTCTTGGAGTGTAATTTTACTATATTACCCTTTATCTAGGTTCCGGCTAAACCAAACTACAGCCTAGTTCTCTATTATGCCGCGGACAGGCCCGTAAATAAAAACTCATTGCTGGGAAGGTTTATTGACGGAAATGATGCATTTCGTGATGCAAGATTCAAACTGATTCCAAGCATTGTACATGTATGCTTATTTCCTGATATCTTCATGTGATGTTTTTATTTATTTATTTTGGATTCATGATATTGAGCAACAAAGTGGTGAATAGGGATATTGGATGGTGAAACGTGCAGTCGGATCAAAAGCTTGCCTATTGGGAAAAGCGGTGTCTTGCAACTATTTAAGGCAAGATAACTTTTTGGAGGTATATTCTTTTTCTTTCTTCATCTATAAAGGTTCTATACTTAATAGATTGAGCACTGTTTACATCATCATCATACTCGGTAAATCCCACCAATAGGGTCTGAGGAGGGTAAGATGTGGACAGCCTTACCTATACCCCGTAGGAATAGAGAGGCTACTTCCAGTGAGACCCCTGGCTCGATAGTAGTTTTGCATCAAACCTTGGACATAAGGCACATAACACTCGGCAATTAAGACAAAGGCCAATTATTGCATGTACTCCCTTGTCAAGCTATCAACGCCACCACATTATACATGATTAACCATCCCCCTCTTTTAACATTATTTTCACAAAATTAGTAAAATAACGTTAAAATTAGTGCACTTTCACTTTTGCCCCCCGAGCGCCCACACATATATAAATTATACGCGCATACCGCCAGCGGGGCGAATTGAGCACTGTTTACAATTTTTTAATGTTTTTTTTGTGCAGATTGATGTAGATATTGGGTCGTCATCCGTTGCAAAGAGTATTATTGGTCTCGTTCTTGGATATGTAACAAGCCTCGTTGTTGATCTTGCAATCTTAATCGAGGTCTCTTTCTCGTATAAATTATATTTATTTATTTTTTTGTTTTATTGTCACACGGAGGTTATTTCAGTTGGTGATTTTTTCTTTTGTAAATTGCAGGGAAGGGAAGAAAAAGAACTACCCGAGTACATTCTTGGAACTGTTCGGCTAAACAAAGTGAGGCTTGATACTGCCGTTCCTCTTGAAAACTAATGGTAAAACTATGATGGCTATGATGCCACTCTCGGTGTATATGATGTCACATAATGCTGTTATTATTGAGCTCCTGATAACACCTCCAACAGACATGAACCGCCATGATCGGTTATATTTTGTGTCAGTTGTGTCCATATGTTTACAATCTTGAGAAACAATGCCCATTTTCATGCTTTTATTGGGCCTTAAACTGTGTGATTAAATGAGTTGCATTACTAAATGTTTTACAGAATTCAAAATCATCTTGCTTTTCATTTATATACTCGTACCTATTCCTGGTTTGGTTTTTTTCTGGCGGCTTCTTTGGTAGTAAACGTTTCATGCGTGCAAGGCGCTTAGCGTCTCAAAATTATTGTGTTTTTTATATAAATAGTCAAAAGCTATTGTATTTTTTTGTCTTTTAGAACTACTGTAGCTGGGGTTGGTAACCTTGTGTTCATCATCCCATATCGAAATTTGGCACTGGATCGTGTCACTCGAGTGATGCTTGTGTTCATCATCCCATAAGTCATAACTCTGCGTCCACAACCCCGAATTCTTAGGATGATGCAACAGTGGTCATAACTATGAAATCTAAAAAAAACCAAGAATGTAAGATGACAAATCTTTAAGCTTTGGGTATGAGGAAATATAGAGTGATTTAAGGGAGGATGGGTATATTGCATGTTCTCTAAAGTGGTTCACGGAAGAAGAAAAGATAACGAAACTAGGCTTGGGTTAATGATCGCAGACCCAGTAGCATAGTGGCATTTCCACATTTTTGAGAACACGGGTTAATAACCCGGTTTTGCTATACTTTCATCCCCAACAAGGTACATAACGACATACTGTAATTTAAAAATACTTGAACTCGCATTCTAAAAAAAGCAATACTTATAATTTCTATTTTGTAAAATACATGAACACTTAGTAAAAAGTACTATAAATCATAAGATAAATGATTTATACAAGACACTTGAGTGATTTATTTGATAATAACTTTTGAGAATCTGTATAGAGGGTTGGAATGAAAGTTACTCTTCAATTTCACTCGGTTCAAAAGACCAGAACCTTATGTCACACTCTGACCCGAAGCGAATTAGGTGACTGGGCATGATGATTGTTCATGGCCTATGACAAAATATTTAAATATTTAAGAGTTTAAATATTATTAATAATCAATTTAAACAATGTCACAAAATGAATAATCCAAATAATTCTTTAATCTAAACATAACATAAAATAATCCGTTTTATTGTCTAAGGTCTCATCCCTATGTGTCATCATCAACATGTTCATTTGTATCATGTGTAAAAATAGTTTTTAAGTCAACATAAGTCGTTAAGTACTAATGTTTAAATAAAATTGTTTTCGTTTGGTTAATTAAAAAATTAACATGCAATTCAATGGTAATTAAATGGTAAAGACAAATCATACTAACATATGAATCCAACACAACCAAACAACCAACATGATGATGTGAAACTTCAATCAATATGATAAATACAATTAAGCGGTAAATGCGAGACTCAATCCCACTGACTAGCAAATCTAAATGTGGTGGCGATACTTGGCTAGAACCCATGGCCGTGGGGAACCTAGTTAGCCGATGGATCCAAGTGAATAATGATTAGCGAAGATTATTAGTGGTAATGGTTAGCAAAACAGACAATGAACAAATGGCAACTACCACATATTACACAATTGAACATTGGTTGTGTTGAATAGTGAAAACTTGAAGTAAGGAAATAAAACGTTAAAGACACATAGTACACATCAAAGCATTTATTTGTAAAAGGGGGAATTAGGAAAATCTACTCAGGGGTTGCATTCCTTAAAATAAGCGCACGATGAAAGAGAGATCTCCAAATGACGAAACTACCCTAAAATAGAAAATATGAAGCACTAAACGTAACATAAACAAAATCACAACTAATTGTATTGATTAATTATTTTAGATTTTTATTATTTACAAGGTACGTCTTGTACTCTTATGTCACCATGATTTTCTAGATCCCGGGAGATCCGAGTGAGATCATAGATACATCACCCCGTGGAATGTTAGGAGCTTTCCCGACATTATACCATTGTGAATATCTTATAAATTATTTAAAGTTTGAAATTTGTCAACTACATAAAGTGTATTTGATAAATTATTGTTTGTATAATTTATAATAATTAAGTTGTTTAATTTATTTATATATATATATATATATATATATATATATATATATAGGACAAAGATCCGTTAGGAACCACCCTTTATTGCGAGAACCGCGAGAACCAATGTGAACACAAACAGTAATACCTAAAAAAATCTAAAAAACACCAAAAAAAAAATTTTTTTTTTACTATTTTTTTTTTTGTAAAAATCGCTATATTTTGTTTACAATAAAAAAAAAATTCAAAAAAAAAAATCGAGTCACAGTTGTCCATGCACATGTGCATTTGTATCATTTCTTTGACAAATTCAGTAATTCATTACAAATATTAGACAATTGCACTTTCATTTACACTACCACGTGTAATACACTAGTTTTTACGTTACCACTATTAGAAATGCACATGTGCATCTATATGTATCAACATGAAATAAGGTGTGTTGGTACACTACTTTCTCTTTCATCTATCATTCCATCCATAATACACAAACATGCACATGTGCATTTTTGTCATTTCTTTGACAAATTCCGTAATTCATTACACATATTAGACAATTGCACTTTCATTTACTCTACATTATGTAATACACTACTTTTTACATTGCCAATATTAGAAATGCACATGTGCATTTATATGTATCAACATGAAATAAGGTGTTTTGGTACACTACTTTGAATACACTTTCCCTTTCATCTATCATATCATCCATAATACACTACCATTACCTCCTACCATCCATAATACAATACCATTACCTCCTACCATCCATAATACAATACCATTACCAATATTTTCACTTTATTACATGTATGTAAACACCATTTATACCATCCAATCAACATATTACATCATAAATTGACAACTATAACCAAACCATCAACCACTAGATATAACTAACCAAAAAACATGTATATGGGCCTACTTCTTCATTCAAAATCACAAACTTTTTGTACCAAAACACGTTATATCATGGTTATACCTAATGATCCACATGTGCATTTTGAATATTGGTAATGTAAAAAGTAGTGTATTACGAATAGTATTGTAAATTAAAGTACAATTGTCTATTCCTGATAACGTATTACCGAATTTGTCGAAGTAATGATACATATGCACATGTGCATGGATATCTGTTACTCGAAAAAAAAAAGTTTTTTTTAATGGTAACGAAATATAGCGATTTTTTAAAAAAAAATATTAAAAAAATTGAGTGCTTTTTTGATTTTTTTAGATTTTATTTTGTGTTCACATTGGTTCTCGCAATAAAGGCGGTTCTCGCATGAACCTTACCCTATATAGGACAAAGATCCGTTAGGAACCACCCTTTATATATATATATATAGGGTAAGGATAGTGTAAAAAGGGCCTAAAGTGTGAGAAGTGTATTATAACACTATATATAATACTATATAACACCATATAAACACCGTATAACAATATGTAACACCATATAATACCATATAACACTATGTAATACTATATAACATTATATAACAAATATAACACTATACATCTATCATAGACATGCTATCCGACAACCTATAGTGTTATATTTGTTATATAATGATATATAGTGTTACATAGTGTTATATGTTATTATATGGTGTTACATATTGTTATACGGTGTTTATATGGTGTTATATAGTATTATATATAGTGTTATAATACACTTCTCACACTTTGAGCAATTTTTACGGGATCCTCTACCAATATATATATATATATATATATATATATATATATAGGGGCTGGTTAACGTACAAATGCGCTTATCGTACATTACGTACGCTACAATCTCAGCCGTCAGATCATATTCCCGCATAGAAAATCGCATGTGAAATTGAATTACCACATGCGAAATTGTTACCAAAATTATCACATGCGAAATTGAATTACCACATGCGAAATTGTTACAAAAAAAACAACCTGCTATTTCATCAAAATTATCACATGCGAAATTGAATTAACACATGCGAAATTATTACAAAAAAACAACCTTCTATTTCATCAAAATTATCACATGCGAAATTGAATTACCACATGCGAAATTGTTACAAAAAAACACCTGCTATTTCATCAAAATTATCACATGCGAAATTATTACAAAAAAAAACATGCGATTTTCATTGCGGGAAGATGATCTGACGGCTGAGATTGTAGCGTACGTAATGTACGATAAGGGAATTTGTACAGTACCCTTTACCTATATATATAAATAATTTATATTAAGTTTAGTTTTTATAAAACAATGAAACATTGATTAAGAATAGCAGGTTTTAAAAATTAGATCAAAAGGTTTTTAAATAATAAAAAGAGAGAATTACAAGTTTTGTCCTTTATCCATATAGCAAATTTCAGGTGGTGTCTTTTGTCTTTAAAATTGATAATTTTTGTACTTAATCTGTTGAAAAGCTACACGTTTTGTCCTTTAGTCCTGACCCAATTTATTGGAAATGATTTCAACTCGAAACCCTCCACACTTTACAAATCAGAACCTAGAAAGTGGGAACTTGCTGGTAGTCAACTAAGTTATTTGTTTCCTTTGCATTATATAACCAGGCTGTTTTAGAATTATTATTTTATATTTTTTTTAGAGTTAATTGCCAAAATCGTTCCTGAGGTTTGGGCAGCTTTGTCATTTTCGTCCAAAATGACACTTTTGTACCAAATTGATCCCGTCGTTTGTAACTTTTTGCCATTTCACCAAACCACTAACTTAGTTTATTTTTTATGTTAAGTTTAGGATATTTAGATGAAACTGACAAATATAAAACCACAGGGACGATTTTGGCAATTTACTCAAACTCTTTTACATTTCTTTTATTTAATTAATTTTGTTACATATATAATAAAAAGAGAAAAAAGCAATTTGCGTCCCTGTGGTATGTGCCAAACATCAACCTGAGCCCCTAAATTCATTTTTTGGTTTTTTGAGCCCCTGACCTTATAAATTCATAACAGTTTGAGTCCTTCTGTCACACTGCCGTTTGTTTGACTGTTTGACTATTGTGAAATGTCCTTTATACCCTTAATGATACATACATATAATCCCTAATTCCCTAAATTGATCAAACTGATTCATCTTCACAACTGATAAACACATCTTCACAACTGATCTCATACGAACCCTAGAACCCTAATTCCCAAATCGATCGATCCAACCTGATCTATTATAAATATGAAACTCTAAACGCCAAAATGGGATTCACACAACATCTTCCCGACAAAAAACCGAACCATCGCAAAGCTTCTTTTGCTTCTTCTGTGTTAAATCTCAACCACACAATCAAAACATTGACACCCAATCTGTCACTAAAACTTCTTTCTCTATAATTCCTCAACGACAACAGCAACAATTTCTTTGCAGAAATATAATTAACAGTGAGTGTACTATGATGATTAATGGTGATTGGAGGTGTGAGACGAAAACGAAGATAGTGTCGGAGATCGCTCGAAGATGATGGTGTCGTGAAGTGTGGAGTTAAGAAGGGTGGTCGGAGAACGACAGTGGCTGGCAATGAACTAAGGTTGATGGAGAAGATGAACGGTGTACGGTGAACTGAACAGAGGATGAAGATGATGAATGGTACAGTGACGATAACGGAGAGTAACGGTGAACGGATGATAATGAACGGAGATGTAATATTGTGTAGGACCGGTTTTGACTCCGAAACGATTTCGAAACGAATGTATGACGTGCGGAATCCGTACACGAACGCGACCTAACACACACGATGTAATATAAACGTGATTCTATTAGAACTCTAACAAGAACAAGCACCTTGAATCACTTTCTCTCTCTAGATTCTCTCTCTATATCTAGAGCTCTCCTAAACACAAATGAGTCAAAAGTCTAAATTCCAATACTAAAGCCCCTATTTATAGGCCTTGGCTTTTAATGAGATTTCTCATTATTACAATTATGCCACCTTGCCTTTTTGTCTAGCTATCACTAATATAACGACTCGTTTTCTTCTGTTTCTCGCTACTGCTTGGATTGACGAAGGCGATAGACAAATGCACTAACAGACTCCCCCTTGGATATTGCCGCAGTCGATCTCGTAGCGTCTTGTCTTTCTCTCTCTCTTTGAGTCTTCTTGAAACTTTAACACGTTTTCATCAATGTAGACTCTCTCTTTTCATGAACAAAATCCCCTGTGGATCTGTCTTCAGCTTCTCCTTTCTTTAGATTCTTGTCTTCATCAGGCTCCCCCTTTCGTCAAGCTTCTGTGCTTTTGGGATCGACACCTTGCTTTTCGTATACAAGCTCTTTCAGGATAGTTACATGACTCCTTGAATCCACGCTTCCTTTTGCGTTGAGCTCGTCTTCAGACTCCCCCTTAGACTCGGCTTTCGGGATCGTAGTCTAGTATAACATCTGCAACACTCAAACATTTATAAGTAACAACGTTTTGAACATTCAATTTTCCAGAAATCGTAATCTGGCTCTATTCAACTTTCTAAATCACTCCTCCTATCAACAATCTTCATAGATTTGGCAGTATTTAAGAATCCAACATCGAAAACTGACTCTTTTTAACAAATTTTAACAGTCTAGGAATCCAAATCCCTCACAGTTAATCATCCAAGTCCAAACTAATGACCTTGGAGATATCACAAACTGTTTTTGATTTTTGATTTTTAATTCAAGTTTCAAATTAATGAATTTGTTTTATTTTCAGAAACACAATCAGCTTACTTAGATTTTGAAACTCAGCATTTCAGACATCGGTTGTCGAAAATAAAGCAGAATCAAAAATCTTTTTGTATTTTTGTGAAAATATAAAGCAGTAAAGTAATATGTACAAACATATTTACAGACAATATTTTTGTTTGAGTTTGCGTTAGAGGATCATATCAGTTTCTGACAAGTCACAAGTACCGTTGAGCTTAGTTACACATTAAGAATTAAACAATTTACTTAGATTGTCGATATACTGATCCACTTAAATTTTCACACAAACTTCAACTGATTCAGGATACGAATTAGGTGTCTTAAGAACTTAAACTCATTCATGTGTCCCACCTCTTGAATATACTCCCGTATCCAGATCCCAATATTCAGTCTTACAGGTGAGTATACCTAGATGATATCTGTAAGGGGTTATAAATTACAACGAACCGTGAGAGCTCAGGTCAGAACTACCGTTCAGCAGAGAGATCACGACTCCACTTTTGGTGTGTCCCCTTTAGAGGATCTTTTTTTACAACAGAATTGATTAGCAATTTTATTGTCTCATCATTTTATGCTGAGGGCGGCGCTATATTTCAAGCAAGCAGAAAAATATTATTCGGGGACTAGGTCAGAACTTCTGTAGGTCCGGCTAGGGGAGGATCTAGTCGCCTAATCCTTGTGTACAAACCAACTCGATTGTGCGGAATCCAACCGAGATAGCAAACCGAGATAGAACACGCAATAACACGACACGCAAAGTTCACCGATTAACACCTCTGTATTAATACGTATGAATGGTCCAGTTACAAGCACAAGGTTTACAGATCAGCTCTATAAACTCTCTCTAACAGTATGTGTGTGTTCTCTGTTTTCCCTATCTGTCCAACTGTCGAAATGAACACAACACACGGGTATTTATACCCAACACAGCAGGTCTGGTCGAAGGATCATGCAGACTGGTCGAAAGATCATCTTTCGACCACAAACAGCTCGAATGATCCATATGTACCACGAAAGATGGGATCTTTCGTGGTCCATCTATCGAAAGCTATCTATCGAGCTCATCATCGAAGGATCAATGCAATCCTTCGATGGTACATCCTTCGACCCAGCAGCTTACTAACATAATGTTGACTGTTTGGCCAAGTCAAACCGGAGGATGGTTGACTTGGTCAAACTTACAGACTAACAAAGACATCGTTCAGTAACAAGACAAAGTACAGACACAAGTGCACCAACAAACTCCCCCTTGGCTGTAGCTTTGTCTCGATCTTCGAGATAGTTTTGTCTTGATCTTCATTCTTGTAAGTCTCTCGTGTCTTCAAGTCTTTGTCGTCTCTTCACATCTTCAATGTCGGAGGATCTTTAAAGTCTTCACGTCTTGAAAGCAGAAAGTGTATCAACAAACTCCCCGTATCACGTAGGAAGTGTGTTGACGAACTCCCCCTTAACATAAGCTCCCCCTTGAGTTATGCTCGTGAAAGTCTTTATCTTTATGAAGTGAGATCCTTGTGGTGTTGATGATGGTCAGCGGCAACTCGATCATCTTCATCATTTGAGTGCCTTCACGTCGTGTCTTCATTCCGAAGCTTGTCATCGACCATGTTCTCCTAGCCTTTAGAATTTGCACATGCAAGAAATCTAAACGCGTAATGAGAACAACCGCCTGGAATATCATAAGCAAACGACACACATGTGACCATTGTTTAATCAAACACCGTCCAACAGTTTGAAAGTTTAACAAATTTTATCAATTTCAATTTTAACTCTCAAAACTTGCAAATTTCGACCGTTTATGAAGATTTAGTCGTTTTGGTTTTCGTTCAGGTTTCAGGTAACGAAGACTCGAGCTCCAACATCGTACGATCGAAAATAAAATAGAAATAAAATCTTTTTGGCTTTTATAAAGTTTATATTAAAACACACATAAAATCTTTTTGGTATTTTTGAATATTTCAAATGTAAAGACTGAAAGCAGTAAATAAATATATACAAAGATGCAGAAACTGAAAGCATTAAATAAATATTTACAGACATTCTTTTTGCGAGTTTCGAGGGTAAGAGAATCATATCAGTGTACGGTCATGTCAAAACACTCTCTTTGTTCAATTAGTTAACATTAAGATAAGCATCCTATAACAATTATCGGTATTGTTGTCCACATAAGCTCAACTTATCAGATGTAATCATGGCGAGGGGATACGTTAAGGTATGATTTATACTTACCGACCGGTGTTCATCCACATCACGACACATTCCCGTATCAAGGTATGCACGAGGGTTCATCTTACCGGTGAGTATACCGATTATCATCTGTTTGACCGTATATGATGTGAGATTCTCACTTATTTTGATTTGAAAACAAGCCCTATGTGATATAATCACTTATTGATGAGGAACTTGATTTTTGATGCATGAGGGCACAGGAGCAAGTCCGTGAACAGGTCAGTACTTTCGTACAGCAGAGAGACGAACTTGACTCCCGGAAAAAATTTGTGATATATTATCACTTATTTGTTTGGACATGTGATTGTTGATCACTTATTGAGGTCGAATGCAATATGTACACGTATGTATGGTATCATGGAAGATCTAGACTTGCGTCCCCGTTATATTTCGGTAAAAGATACAACCATGATACCCAGATGATAAGCAGCATAAAGACCGAATATCTCAGAACCTCGGCAATCTCTCAAACGAAATTTCGGTACTAAGACCATATGCCAATGAATGGTTCCCACCCAGTCTTCAGTCGATTTAAGTTTATATCACCCTGCACACTTTAAAATGATTGTGAGCCTACCGATACATCTTATATAGAGCTGCTTATCGTTTTTCATTTAAGGTTTAAAGGGGTTTAGACAGACCACTGATGTACTATCATTTTCTCTTTTGCTCGCCAGGAAACTCATTTTTGATTTTCTATTGTTTTTGTGTTTTTGAACTTTTTCAATGTTTCTGGATTTTCAAATTTTGGATTTACTCCCCCTAAAATCAATAAACTAAGACAAATTTAAAACACAAAGGTATTTACAAAAATGATTTTCCGATGTTGGTTTTACTCTTGCTTTACCTTAATGCCATTTACCAATAATAAATAGTCAAATCTTGATTTGTCAAAAGCTTTGGTAAAAAGGTCGGCACGTTGGTCATCGGTGTGGACGTAAGCAACATCGATTAGCCTTTTCTCAAAGCAATCACGTATGAAGTGATATTTGATTTCGATGTGCTTAGTCTTTGAATGCTGCACAGGATTTTTAGTGATCTGTAAGGCAGCAGAATTATCAACGTAAATAGGAGTAGTTAGGAATTCAAAACCGTAGTCACGCATTTGCTGTTGTATCCACAGGACTTGGGAGCAACAACTCGAGGCAGCAATGTATTCAGCTTCGCATGTTGATGTAGCGACGCACGTCTGCTTCTTGCACTGCCATGTGACTAGGCGATTTCCCAAAAACTGACATCCAGCCGTTGTGGATTTGCCGTCGATTTTGCATCCGCCAAAATCAGAATCACTGAATGCGATCAAGTCAAAGTTATTATCCCTAGGGTACCACAGACCGGTGTCAGGGTAACCCTTCAAATAACGAAAAATCCTTTTTACAGCTGCAAGATGTGAGGCCTTCGGGTTGACTTGATATCTGGCAAGCAGGCACGTTGGGTACATTATATCTGGTCTTGATGCTGTGAGGTACATAAGAGATCCGATCATCGCGCGGTAGTAAGAGGGGCTAACATCTTGACCCTTCAAGTCTGGAGTAATTCCGTGATTTTGCGGCAATGGGGTACCGATGGGCGTTGCATCAGACATCTGGAACCGGCTCAAGATGTCACCAACATATTTAGTCTGATGGATGAATATCCCAGACTCAGTTTGTTGTACTTGTAGGCCTAAAAAGAAAGTCATTTCCCCCATAGCACTCATCTCGAATTTATCCTGCATGATGCGCTCGAAATTCCTACACAAAACATCATTAGTAGAACCAAATATAATATCATCAACGTATACCTGTACCAGTAGAAGATCTCCATCTTGTTCTTTGATGAAGAGAGTACAATCGATAAGACCTCTTCGAAATCCATTCTCCAGCAGATAATTAGATAAGGTTGCGTACCAAGCTCGCGGTGCTTGATGAAGACCATAGAGAGCTGTGTTGAGCAACCAAACCCGATCGGGATGGATAGGATCTTCAAAACCAGGAGGCTGTTCGACGTACACCTCTTCTTCCACCACACCATGTAAGAATGCACTCTTCACGTCCATTTGGTATACCTTGAAACCTTTGAATGAGGCATAAGCCAGAAAGATCCGAATGGCTTCTAGACGTGCAACAGGTGCATACACTTCGTTGTAGTCGATCCCTTCAATCTGACGAAAACCTTGAATGACTAGCCTTGCTTTGTTCCGGATAACGATCCCACGGTCATCCTTTTTGCATTTAAACACCCAACGGGTACCAATCTTCTTGTATCCAGCAGGTTTCTCTACGAGTTTCCAGACACCAAGCTTCTGGAATTGTTGCAGTTCTTCCTGCATCGCTTCAACCCATGAGCTATCTTTCAAAGCATCTTTCCAAGTTCTTGGTTCTTCCTGTGAGACATAACACGCGAAAGACCAATCATTCTGTTGACCAGATTCTCGGATAGTTGCATACAAGCCTGCATTGTTGTTGTTCCGCAACATGTTTCTTGTTTGAACGCCACTTTGTACATTCCCGATGATGTTTTGTTGAGGATGGGTATTATGAATCCTTGTTTCTGGATTATCTTGAACTGGAATATTTGTACCCAGATTGTTGAGATTCAGATCAACAATCAATTCAAGGCCCGGAATTGACGAAGAGGATGATGCAGAAGTTTCAGCTGTTCTAGGAACATCCACTGGAGGTGTACCCTCTGAAATACCATGAACTGCTGTTGGAGCTTCTTGATCTGCATCGAGAAATTCATCATCCTCTGAAGATTCGTTCAATTCGGTAGCATCTTGAAAATCCTCATTGTCGAGAGCATTATTGTTCACTGAAGATGGTTCTTGATTGACTATAATGGGACGAACCAACGGTGAATCTGTTGCATTGTCGCTCTCGAAAAACATCCTTGCCGCAGCATTTTCTTCAACTGCTTCAACATTGATCGAATTGAAAAAGTCATCGTACTCAAACATCCAAGGCTGACCAGGATTTCTAACTGGTAAAGTGTGCCTTTGTACTCTGACTTCAGACCATTCCTCGACCCTTTTAGTCTCTAGATTCCAGACTCTTAAGTTTGGGGTGGAATACCCATGAAAGTATCCCTCAATTGCTCTTGCCCCGAACTTTCCATTAGGATCGATAATTGTGCAAGGAGCTCCAAACGGTTCAAGATAGGACAAGTCTGGTTTCCGTTTGTTGATAAGCTCAAAGCAGGTCTTGTTGTGCCTTTTGACTGTAAGGACTCGGTTCAACGTGTAACATGCAGAAGACACAGCTTCAGTCCATAATGGAATGGGTAGCTGCGACTCTACCAACATAGTCCTAGCAGTCTCGATCAATGTGCGGTTTTTACGTTCAGCGACGCCATTCTGTTGAGGAGTGTAGGTTGCACTAAATTCGTGAAGAATACCTTTTGAAGTGCAAAACTCCGCCATGGCATGATTTTTGAATTCAGTACCATTGTCGCTACGTATCCGCCTAACCTTCAAGTTGTAAAGATTCTCAATCTGAATGATCAAGTTTTTGATAATACCGAAGGTTTCACTCTTGTGTGCCATGAACGCCACCCAAGAAAATCTTGAATAATCATCAGTAATCACGAGGCAATATTGATCATTCCTAATGCTTTTGTGCTTGACAGGACCGAACAAATCCATGTGCAAACGTTCAAGAGGAACAGCCACCGTGTTGACTTTCTTTGTCGGGTGTCGCTTCTTCGTTTGTTTTCCTTTTTGGCACGAAACACAGACGTCTTGAAGATGGAAATTTTTTAGAGGAACACCATTCACCAATTCATTTGATACCAAATGATTCATTTTGCGTAAGTGAATGTGGCCCATTCGTCTGTGCCAAGAGATTGTGTCTTTTTCTGTGGCTTTGGAAACGAAACAAGTTGCTTGTGCAGACGTTGTGATAGCTTGGCTCATATCAAGGACATACAGATCATTTATCCTTGGAGCCGACAAGAGAATCCATTCTTTTGGAATTTTGAAGCCGGGTTTCAGCACATAACTTCCATTAGCATCAAAGTGTACTGAGAACTGCTTGTCACAAATTTGAGAAACACTAAGAAGATTGTGATCAAGTTGTTGCACGAAGTTGATCTTATCAAAGCTAACAACCCCGTTGGAAATCATTCCTTCATCCGTTATATATCCGCCTTTATCTCCAGCAAAAGCAACATAACCTCCTCTAATAGATTTGACGTCGTAGAGAAGCTTCATGTCGCCTGTCATGTGTCTGGATGCCCCACTATCAACAATCCAATGACTACTGATAGTTCCTCCTGGAACACCCTGCACATGAACTCAAATGATTAGTTGGAGATGGGGACCCAAGCCATTGTGGTCTTGGGTCTTCCATTTTTATCAACAACAATAACTTCGACTTTTTGATGATTTGGAAATTGTGATGGTCCCCC